>OW203737.1:5298180-5485680 GCA_934045075.1 Yponomeuta sedellus
TAAAATTTATATAGCCTATAAACGTCTTACTGCCTTCTCTCAGAGAGAGAGTATGGGCTTTACAATGCATGCCCACTGCCAATTTGCGGGTGTTTCACCGACTAAAGTCGCTTGTAATGCTTGACGTGCGTCAGATAACTCTCGTATTAATATGTGAATTACTAGTCACAGTGCAAATATTAATTTTAATTACCGCAAAATGAAAATCAAATAGTGTAGAGCTTAATCAACGGCGAGACAAAGTGAATTGATCAAGCAGAATCTGAGACAATTGCGGGTTTCCAGAGGAACTCTTAACTCAAGCGTCGTAAGTGCGAGTATCGAACAAAAGATGATCCCGGAGCATTGTGGGAATTTGTGATAAACAACAGTACCGCTTCTGCTGCAGAAGGGAGGAGCTTGTTTACTTTGAATTCCAAAGTTTTGAAAATATAAGGATGGAGCTTTCCTTTTTGGCTATTTATTGTTTTTGTTTAAATTTTATATTGCTTGTGTTGTTTTATCAACACAAACAATGTAAAATTATGTTCGAAGTAACTTTGAGTTGTTTCTAGCTAGCGTTTTACCTCTCTTAATGATCTGCGTGATTGCTTTTTTTAAGTACTGAAACGATAGATCTTTAATATAAAAAAATTAACATTTAAACTTTTTTACATACGCCTGTATGTAAAAAAGTTTAAATGTTAATTTTACATACATTGCTTCTAGCCTCACACTAGGATACCCTGTGTCGTGGGAACCAGAAACAACGACATCAATCACAAAAATGTAAACATCCAAGACCTGGGGTTTTTTTTTGTCCCAGCCGGGATCCGAACCCGTGACCTCTTGCATGGTAGGCAGATGCGCTACCGCTACGCCACAGAGGTCGTCAAAATTATAGCTTTCAAGCTTTATTATAGCTTTCAAGTTTGAATTATTTTAAAGGAAATCGTTACGTTCTGTTCAGGTGTTGTTCGTATCGCGACCCACGGCTAGGCTAGATTTTCGATAAAAAATGATATTTATTGGTGAATTTAAGTGTTTCAATAAGTAGATCATGACAGTACAAAAAAGTGTTATGATTCTATTTCACATGGCCGTTGCTAGTTCACATTGCCAGCCCCATCATACTGGGCATGTACCTATTCAGAAAATAAAACCAAACAATAAACCTATTTGCACGTTGAAACAGTGAGTGATTGTGACTTGTCGCCAAACATACAAACAAACAGCAGCTGTATTAACAGCAACATAATTAAATTAATAAATTCTTATGAAACTGTAATACTGCATTTTATTTCAAACATCTGTTTAAATATTTGATGTTTTCACTGCCACATTTTTTATTTACTGTGTCCTTCGGTACTGTGGCAAACTTCTTGCTCGCACCACCAATTTTTCTTTAATAATTGCTGTGGCGGTACAAGGAAACAAATATTCCAGATAATTCAAAGCTTGTCGCGACCATGTTCCCAAAGATCCCATAAAACAGTCCTCAGAGGCAGTTCAAATAGTTCGTTGTCAATGAAAACACTTAACTACAGATTACACAAACTGACACTGAAAAACCGTAAGCCCACAGTGGTATTAACTGCCCCAGCAGTGGGTACATCTTGTATGTCCCCACTCCTGGGGCACGGGTCTTTTTCTGCATAGCAGGAAGGTTAGGCCAAACTCCACCGTGGGAACCTAGACCGGGTTGGTGGAGGATTGTTAGACAGTGTTGGGTCTTACTGTCAGAAGTTATCAAGCCTAAAAGGCTGTCATTACAATAAAACCGGCACCAATGGCTTAACGTGCCTTGCAAAGCACGGACGCGCTCGGAAAAATGCCACTAGCTGTAGTCATGGGAAGGTCATCCATCCTGCACCTGACCGCGTCGAATCAATTGTTTGGGTTGCTTAACTCAAATGATTGATTCCAATCACTCGGTTCGACTAGGCGCACTTCACTGTTTATTTTCGGAAACTCTCAGTTCAGAAAGTGGCCCTATGCCTATCGCAGTACCAAACGACCTTCAGACCTCCACAAAACATGTTACTTCAGCGGAACAATATTGCCGGCAACTTGTACTAGCCGATAACACTAATGAATCCAAAAGACGCCATCAATCACGGCAGGCTTGCCTCTGACAAGGGCCGAGCACTTGAGCTGAATATTTCAATTGAAATCACCGTATCACCCTCCATTAGGTTTCAGAGGTTGAGCAATTCTTAGGCCCTAATTCACCGTGCAAACTTAACCAGCTTGTTAACTGAGGTTTAGCTAGTAACGGGCGGGCGCGAACGTTTTTGCGCGACGAGAGCTAGAGCTTAAAAATGGAATAAGTGTGAATTATCTTCATTGACGCAATTCACTCATTGACAATTTGACAAAAACATTGACAAATTTAATCTAAGCTCAGTTGCTTTGTAGATTAAATTGAGTAACGTTAAAAGTAAATTGAGCTGAAATAGTAAAATGAAGACGTATTTTTTCACTAAGTAAATACTTAAGTAACGTTCTGTCACGCTCTTTGCTGAGATATTTAAAGAGACAGCATTACAGTCAAGTATTAATTTAGCAAAATTCTTAATTCAGAAACTGGCCCTGTGCCTTGATATGTCAACTTAAAAAGTAATTAATAACCAAATACCCGACTGCTGAGCACTAGGGATATAGGTGGGACCAAACTAGGTGTTTCGCAATTTTGAAGTTAGGTCCCACCTGCTTAGCAGTGGTTTTTTATTTCACTTTTTTCCATTTACCATTTTTATTGTTTTATTAGATGTATTCTAATTGTATGCCTGTGACCCTTGCGCAAATTAATATAACCAATCGATTAAGATTTTATTAAAAGTTAATATAAATAAGAATGTTAACTAAGCATTAATTGTCCTTAGCACGGTTTAGTGCATTAAAAAGAATATAATTAACTAAGCATGTTTAGTTAAGTGCAGAAATAATTTAACCGAATTTAGAGAAAAATTTCAGCTACAAATGTGTAGCGTGCAGTCCAATAAAATCACTAAACCCAGTTTAATTACTATGTTTAGTTACGACGGTGAAATGAGGCTTATAAGGGGTAAGTAGGCCAAATGGAGGCCGTGGTTCAGCTAAAGTTGGCAACATGCGCTAAGAGTTGGTTGGTCAAATAATTTGCATAAAATATAACAATCCAACATAATTATATAATTTTTAATGCACTAACCCGTGCCTGTACGTAATACAGATAATATTGTAAAGAAGTTCGAAATTTCACTGAAGCCGGTGAGTCGACTAATAAGCTCAGTTGGAAAGAGCGCTGGCACGGATAGCCAGAGGTCGCGAGTTCGAATCCCGGCATGGGTTGAATTTTTAGCCTCTAAATAGGTTTTTAATAACTATCCAAGTTATAAACACGCTGCAATATGGATGGTTCGGAAGCTGCGGTGACTGCCTCGTTGGTCTAGCCGTGAATGCGCTTGGCTGTCAAGACAGAGGTCGTGGGTTCGATTCCCACTGGGGCCGCCGTCCATTTGTCTAAGTGGCCTAAGTCTGGGTGTATTTTCATGTTTGCGACGTCCTTGCCTGATTACCTTAGTACAGGGTATCCTTGTTTGGAACAAGGAAGCCATTTCTTATTTCATTAGAAAATAAGTCGTGTACGACTCTAAGGCTTGGAATTCTACGTAAAAAATGAAATGAAATGAAAAGGTTTTATTTAAAGTAGCGCCCTGCGGCTTAATGAACGTTACAAGTCAAACTAGGTTTGCATTTCAAAATCTAGATCATTTTGGAGAAAAAATGGACAAAAATCCCCAAACTTGGTTTGGAGCGACAAAAATCGAGCCACATCTGTATTCTGAACTCCATACTAGATTGAATTCGAAAAAAAAATGTTTAATTACTCTGTCGAGTTCTTATTTCACGAATGTCTAAGCCCTCGAATATATTGTGTCTACGCTTTCAATTCGCATGGGCGAGAATTCGGCCCCTATTTCAAGTGATTGTGTTGTGTAGTATTATTATGTATTTAGTTTGTAAAAATAGCGTTTTACATAGACTACTATTTTAAGAATACATGTGAACAAAAAAATTGTGAAATCTTCTTTGGAACTGAGATATTTATTGTAAAAAAAAATCACAAGCAATTGGTACTGCCTCTCCATCTATCAGAATCATAACCCGCGGCGTACATTGCACTTTTCTGACTGAGCTGTCAGGATGGTGTAGGAGCTGGGCAAGACAATTCTATCTAAAAAACGATGTCCTAAGCACTGCAGACTAATGGCCAAGGCTATTAATGGTACTCATAGATTCGAGCTTATGTCGAGGAACTTTTCGAAAGAGCCTTTAAAATAAAACAAACTGGTGTCTTCGAGAGCTATTGTTAAAGTATCGTTTATTCTGCAACAGTTTTCAATGGCTTTCATACCACTCAAAATTCATGGTGTTTATAAGTTACTCCGCGTCAAAGCACAGGCTTATTTTAAGAGAAATACACAGAGAGAAAATTAAATAGTGAGCGCCAGAGAAAGAGTAACTTTGGCTTTTACATCTAAGTAAGCAGATGATTTATGCAGCGTCCTGTGGCACCTTCACTCACACTAGAAGACTGAAGAGACCAGTTGGACGCTGCAGTGCTTGGGACATTGTTTTTTTAGATATGACATGTTACATGATAATGTCATGTCATGTCATGTCATGTCATGACATGACATGACATGACATGACATGACATGACATGACATGACATGACATGACATGACATGACATGACATGACATGACATGACATGACATGACATGACATGACATGACATGACATGACATGACATGACATGACATGACATGACATGACATGACATGACATGACATGACATGACATGACATGACACGACATATCAAAATGTCACATGACGTGACGTGACGTGACGTGACGTGACGTGACGTGACGTGACGTGACGTGACGTGACAGGACGGGACGCGACGCGACGCGACGCGACGCGACGCGACGCGACGCGACGCGACGCGACGACACGACACGACACGACACGACACGACACGACACGACATGACATGAGTAGTTTTGCGCACCTCCTATACCACCCGGGAAGCTTAGTCGGCCTATTGACTTCCCTTTCCTGTGGGCTAGGTCGATTAATACTATTATTAATGACTATGTTGACAAATTCGTGCGGGGTCAACCAAAGAGTATGAACTTCAATAAACACTTCATTGTACTGTCTGTACCTTTACATTTTGGTTGCTAATTCACCCTTCACCTAATCCAGTAGCGTAACTGTGAGTGCGAGAATAATGAGAGAGTGCACTGGTGTAAAGATTGATGTGTTGACTGTATTATATTATTTTTAATGCACTAACCCGTGCTAAGGACAATTTTAAAAACCTGTTTAGAGGCTAAAAATTCCACCCATGCCGGAATTCAAACCCGCGACCTCAAGCTATCCGTGCCAGAGCTCTTCCAACTGAGTTAATTGAGTTGCCTATTAGATCAGTTGAAAGAGCGTTGGAAGAGAAGAAAAATGGATTAAAAAAACTTCAAACTGAGTCTTTTGAAAGTCCTTAATTAACAAAATTTACGAAATGATTATAAAATTTAGAATTCATGCACTGTACTGGCCTCAACTTTCATCTAAATAATCCCTTACGGTATAGTAGCCCTTTTGGCACAAAGTGCACGTAACACACTTCTTAAACTGCGCTTTAGGCAAACTTAATATACCTATCCCCAGGGATTTTACCCATTCTTGGCCACGGTACCAATATGGGAACACTTAAATAAAGAGGGTAGGTGATAAAAGTGTTGACAACAGGGCTTAGTTTATTACATTTCTGTGCAGGGGAAAGAGCAGCGGTGAAGTTTATTACGAAAAAAAATAAGTACATTTAGTGGTCTTTTAGTTTTGATCCACCGATTTTCCTTTTCAAGGCGAGTGTGGAGGTAAGCATAATAATTCGATAATTACATCTATAGATAAAAAGTTACATAGTAAAAACGTATTTGTATTCCATCTTCAGTGAATAACTGTACATAAATAAGCATTTCCAGTTACTTTGGAAATGTGTGTTCCAATTTATATCCTCTAAAATATTAGTGTGCCAATTTGGGTACAACGGTTACAAGTGTACTAAGTAATATTTAGTTCGTTTTGGATACAAGAATTGGGTTGCAGCTAGTTCTTCCGGATATTGTTTGATATTTACTGTGGTAAATCTACTACATCCCTACTGAGCCAGAGTCGTAAAAATGTTACTCCATAAATTGAACACAAATCCGCCGGATCATAAAGTTTTTTTGACAATTTCTTTACAAGTTGTGATCTGCTGAGCAATTTGCGCCAGTTAGGTTACCGTGCCACAGGAACCGTACGTGAAAACCGAACCAAAAAATGTCTACTACCGAATGCTAAAGAGATGATGAAAAAGCCAAAGGCAGAGTTTGATTACAGGTTCGACCAAAACAACGAACTTTTATTGGTGCGTTGGAAAGATAACAGCATTTGTACGATGGCTACCAACTACGATTCATATGAACCAGTTGGGACTGTAAAAAGATGGTGCCCAGAAAGAAAACAAAAAGTTGATATGAAGATCCCCCATTTGTTTCAGAACTACAATAAAGGCATGAGAGGAGTTGATGAAATGGATCAATCAGTAGCGCTTTACTGAATTGCCATCCATGCCAAGAAGTGGTGGTGGGTTTTATTCACCTATATGATTGACTTGACAATATCAAATGCCTGGCGACTGCATGTACTTGCTAAAGAGAATGCCATGAATCAATTATTATTTCGACGCAATATAACCAGATTTTATCTTAGGCAATCAAATCAAAAACCTTCTGCTCGCCCTTCATCTTCAAACATTGCTGGTTTGCCATTAGATGGAGCTGATCATGCTCCTGAAAAGCTGCCTAAACGTGTGCGGTGTGTTGTATGCCACAAAAGAAGCCGCTGGGGCTGCAAAAAATGCAAAAAAACTCTTTGCATTGAAAAATCTTGCTTTACTATTTTTCACATCTAAATGGCCACTGTACCAATATGGGAACACCCCTGTAAAATCCTGAAATGTATATTTTAATTATTTTTTCATATTTTTATACTTTATGTGTAGTGCTAAGAATAAGCTATTAAAGAAATTTCATCAATTTTGCCTTTCTTATTTGTTTGGCTCCAAATGGGTTAAAGAAACGTATACAATACCCCATGAAGTATGTATTAACCTTTGCCAGCCTAAATCTTGGGATCAAAAGTTTATGTTTATTTCTAGTACATTGTGTTGGCTACCTGCAGTTTTAAAGTTACTGATATTTTTCCTGACGTACATAATGTTTTCGTAGACATACTGACCCGCAACTGTCAGGATGTTAGATTTTTTAAAGAAATCTCTTATAAATTAATCTCATCGCTCTCTTCTGCAAGACGAAGATAGTGCCAATGTCTGCTGCCCGTCCCTGCAGTAGTATGCCATAAGACACAAAACTATGGAAGTAAGTAATTAAGTAGGAAGTAAGTAAGTAAAATAAACAAGCCTAGCAGTTCCAACGTCAGTTAGTTCCCTAATTCTTTTAACTGCATATGCTGCTGAACTTAGGCTTTTTTTCTAATAAGCAACAATACCATTAAATCAATCTCCTACCTTTAGTTTACGTAAGTTTTCATGTGCTAAGTGTCTGTTTTCTAATAAAGGCGTAATCTGTTCTCCAATATCTGTCATTACAGCCTGGCTACCAATTGTTATTATGGGCTGATTACTTACTTAAATTGTTTAATTGTAACTGAAACCAACTTTCCTTCGGAAGCATTAGCAGAAGCCAAGAATTACTTCCTAATTAAAATACGTCAAAAAATCAACTCAAGTTTCGTTTGAGTGAAGCCCGGAACGAGGACACCAAATTGTCAAGTCGAAGACAATCAAAAAGTTCTTAATGGACACTCTAGATTACACTTAAGTAGATCTTAAGCACATTAAAACTCATAAACTTGCTAAGTGATGGTCGTTTTCGACGTAACGTCCAAGGGTTTTGTTATTTCGTCGCGTTGGGGTGCTATTATTGAGTTTCCATAATATTGGGCCGGGGATCTCTGATGTTACTTAATTTGTTCAGCATCAAAGAAAGTAATTATCGTATGTAGGTATTTCAGCTTGAAATCTGTTCTGCGAAAAATACGTATAGTTTCCGTATGCTCCTTTTCATGACATAGTCAATCATAACTGGCATAGAAGATACTTATATTATTTTTTTAATGCACTAACCCGTGCTAAGGACAATTTTTAAAAACCTTTTAAGTAAGTGATGCAAATTACTTCAGCCACATGTCGCTGCCTGTACGTAATACAGAGAGTATTGTAAAGAGGTTCGAAATTTCAATGATGCCGGTGAGTCGCCCATTAGCTCAGTTGGAAAGTGCGCTGCCACGGATAGCCAGAGGTCGCGGGTTCGAATCCCGGCATGGGTGGAATTTTTAGCCTCTAAATAGGTTTTTAAGAATAGAAGATACTACCGTTGAGGTAGACCAGTTCTTGAGTAGAGACCGCGAATAGGCAAAGGCAGTGTAGGACGTCCTGTGACCTGGAGCGACGATATTCGCAAAGCGGTAGGCAGTGACTGAGAGGCAAAGATCGGGCTCAGTGGCTTGTCCAGCAGTAGACTGACATGATATTGGTAGGTGATAGGTACTGATGAAAAAGATGAGGTAAGGGAAAGGAAATGAATACAAGAAGCAATTATACTTGTATTCATGTTAGAAGTTCATGAAGCCACCTGAGTACGTAAGGTGTTTAAGTGCCTCAGCGTACGAAGTCGTCAATGGGCGGTAGGCACGAGTGATGTATAAGTTCATACGCTGTCTCTCTGAGAGTAGGCAGATGCTCTACGGTGGGAAGAAATACACCATGAATTTTAAATAGTTCGAAAGCCAAATTAACATATTTTGACAATTGCATCGAATAGATAGATAGAATATTCTTTATTGCATGTACACCAGGGATTACATAAGAGACTTAAAAAAAAACAGCACAGTACAAGTGGCGGCCTTATTATTAAATGTAACTTCTTCCAGACGGAAAAGAAGAAACGGAAACTGAATGATGGGTAGTCGGCGCAACTGAACAATATTAGACAATATTTTTTTATAGTTGATAGACATACGTAAACGGTACATACATAAATATGAAATAAATAAAAATAAACATACACAAAAAAAAAAAACAATAGGACTTGAACGAATAATATTCCTACATAATACTAGAAAGGGATTTCACAAATATAAATTACAAATTTACATTAAAGGAAAAATAGTACTTTTGCGCTCTGCTCTTTTCATTTCAGCCTATTGCAGTCCACTGCTGGACATAAGCCTCCCCCAGGGTGCGCCACAAGATCCGATCTCCCGTTTTCGCCATCCAGTCACCACCAGCCACCTTTTTCAGGTCGTCGGTCCATCTGGCCGGAGGGCGTCCTACACTACGCTTGCCGAATCGTGGTTTCCATTCGAGAACCCGTCTGCTCGAACGATCATCGGTTCTGCGACAGATGTGACCAGCCCACTGCCACTTCAGCCTGCTACACTTCTGCTCTGCTCTTAAACATAAGTAAATATTCATGAACATACTACACAGATCTTGTTAGCCCTATACTAAGTATGTAAATGTAGGTACGTAAACTTTAAAAAACCTATTTAGAAACCTTACCTAACCTAACCCGCAACCTCTGGCTATCCGTGCCAGATAGCCAGAAGTTGCGGGTTCGAATCCCGGCATGGGTGGAATTTTTAGCCTCTAAATAGGTTTTTTAAAATTGTCCTTAGCACGGGTTAGTGCATTAAAAATAAAAATAGTATAATGTACGTAAATGTTTTTTAAACATGCCCGAACTGGAAAACAAACCTATGTCTCCAGCTTCCGAGTGGACTGTTCTAACCCCAAGGCTGCCGCCGCTTTTAGATTTTAAACTCCGGTAATGCTGAAAAAGGGACTGAACTTGAAACCGTGCTTAAAACAATTTGTTTCACTCCCACCTCGAGTTATTTCATAGGAGGACTCCACGGGAGAAACAATCACGCTTAATGGAAAAAGATAAACACTAAAAAGATTTGGAAAAGCTTTTATACTAATGCCTTTGTTATATCGCTGTAATAGAGGAGCTTGATGTTACAAAGTATTTCTGTCCGGAAAATATGACATTTATAATTTAACTGACGAGTTTCAATTCGGTTTATTAACGGAAATGTAAATTGTATGCTTACCAAAGCAGAGTCGATTGATTGGATTTACCTGTAAAGAATATAATGTTCACGTTAGTTTTCAAATATAAAAGAGAGTGAAAAAAATACTAAAACTTAAGTAGGTTGGAAGCGCTCGTGGCCTAGTCGAACCGAGATATTGGAATCAATCACTTGAGTTAAGCGACACCAGGCGCTGTCAGGTGATGAATGGGTGACCATCCCGTAACTACGTTTCCGAGCGCTTCCATGCTTCGCAAGGCACGTTAAGCCGTTGGTACCGGCTGTCATGTATTGGCGGTCGTTAAGCCATGTCCAAAGCCTTGTGGGTGGCTTGATAATTTCTGATAGTAAGGCCCGCCACTGTCTTACAGTCCGGACTTGGCTCCCGTGGTGGAGTCTTTCGGCTGCGCCTCGGCTCGGGTAGACATTTGTTGGAACTCTTTGCAATGACGGATCCGCACGTGTACTGAACGACTATTTTTAATTCAGTTGCGAAAAAAATAAGTAATTTAATAAAGAAATGATATTTGGAAAATGACGCTAACCGTAAAAAAATATAAGCAGAGATTTTTTTTTCTTCACCCATTCTAGTAGGCAAAGGGAACTATGCCCATACAGCCAAGTCTTCAGTAGAATTTTTTTATTGATACGAAATGAAAATTAATGAAATGAAACCTAACCTAACTCATTCAATCAAATCATTAAATCTGATATTGAAACAAATTAGTAGCTCATAAAAACTCGGTTGGTTTTTCTTTTTAATAGACATTATTTTGACAGTTGGGAAAGAAAACGCACGAGTGCGGGAAAGGCAAAAAAAAGCACGAGTGTGTAATAGCCCACATCCCGCACGCTATACGTCCCTGCAATACGCCACTTTTTGAGCAACTGTATAGTATCAAAAAAGCCTTAAACAGAAACGTAAATAAAGTACACTGATATACGTTCGCGATACTCATATATATAGTGATATAATAAAGTTATAGTTATATCTTATAGCTACATAATAATATTACCAGTCTACTGTCGTCTACTATAATTATATATTATCATCAGTCGAACGTCGGGAATTAATATAATTAAGTTTTTCCCCTAATGAATAATCGCGTTTAGACCCGTTTAATATATAACTGTGTCAAAAAATACGTACAAAAGCGGACTTCTTTCAACAGAAATTTTATCCAGCCAGCCTCAGCCAGGTGTTCATTAACTGCTTTTTTCAGTTCCTATAACACTCATTAATAAGCATCTTTATTTATAAATTGACGAAGACGTTGATGAGAGAAAAGTGAAATTCAGTGAATAATTCTCTTCAGTTTATTTTTAGGCACTAAAATAGCAGCATTGTATCTTTTCAGTGAACAATGCTTCAAAATAACACAGACAATTTTTTCAGATAAAGTTTTACGCTTTTATTGTTGTCGTTGTTAGTTGAAATAACAGCCAAGGCAATAATTGCTCGATCGACAAAATTATGTGTCAAATAACGAGAATTAACCGACTAGGGGAAGGAAGGGTTATAATTTCAACAGTCATATCAATCCTTTGTATGTCCCCTATGCTGCGGCATGAGTCTCTTTCTGAATGAGACAATGCAGGGCGAGACCCATGACCTGCAGAAAGGTGAGGTCATACTCCACCACGGGGCGGCCAAGTCCAGGTTGGTGAAGGATTGTAAGACAGTCTCTACGTAGGGCACCCAAACTGGTGGGCTGGTGAAAAAGTCCAAACGTAAGATAGTTTAGGCTTTATCACCAAGTCACCGGTGATCATCAGTATCACAGGCTTTATCATCAGTCACGCATGCCCACCAAAAATTGACCATTTCAAGCGCTGAGGTTTGTGAACACCACTTTTCCTAATATTTTCCTTCAAAGTTAGCGTTTGGTATTGCTATTACAAATTCTATCACATCACATCATCACACGTCATCAGGCTATATTAGTCCACTGCTGGACGTAGCCCTCCCCTAATGAGCGTCATAGCGCCCTGTCTTCAGCTTGCCGCATCTGCCTCCATTTTTTCGCAGATCATCATCCCACCTGGTCGGAGGGCGTCCTACACTACGTTTACCGAGTCGCGGTCTCCACTCAAGAACACGTTTACTCCAACGGTTGTCAAATGACAAATTCAATAAATCCTTTGACAATTGCAAAAAAGGTGAACGCCCAAAAGAATCCGTTTATTTCGTCGTAATAATATAAACTCTGCGAGGGATTTTATTAAGAAAGTTCCAGTACCTAGTCTGACACTGAACGGTTCATATTATTAGCATATTCAAAAACTTTGCGGTCAAATTATTCAAGCGGGCTTGCTGAACTGAAAGAATATGCCACGAATACGGCGAGAGATGGGGTTCACACTTACTGTTGACTACATAATATATGGGTGCTTAGGCTCTTCGGCTGTATGATTATATTCCCGACATGTATCTACTCGTAAACACCATACAAAGAAGGAATACATCGTAAGGAAACCTAAGTAACTAAGATGCTAAAAATTTGGATAGTATCTGCGATCTAATTGTGCTCAACGAATTCTGTTAGAACCATGGCATTCAAGATAGCAATTTATATGCGACTTGGTAATACACGACTGGGATCGCTCTGCATTTGGTGCGCGTAATGTGGAAGCAGATTACTGATAGTGAAAAAAGGAAAGAAAGTAGTTTTTATCTATATTTGCTGTATTTAAATTTGACTTAATGATAACCGAAGCGGGGCGTTAGAAACCATAACACAGGATCTACCTGGCTTGGTTTCTAATGTGATAGAATATTACGTATACCTATAAGTCAACCTGTAAACAAGCCTAACTTTACATGTATACCGATGTCTGTGACTCAATAAATATCTTTATGCCACACCTGGCCATAAAGTGGATTTTTCCGCCCGCTGCGCGTACGGAAAAATCCGCTTTCTGGCCAAGTGTATACATAAAAAGATGTACACAACACGGGAGGTAATAAAGAAAGCTCTCGATTGCATATTTACGTTCCTCACTTGCAGCTCGGGCCGCAAACTTCTGCGATCTCGGCCTTTCTTTGTATTACCACCCTAGTTGTGTAATGTACTATTATGCTTTACATAAACTCAGCGTTTCAAATTGCCAATCCGCGGTGGGCACGCGTGGTGATTAAGACCATACACTCTCTCTGAGAGAAGGCCTGTGCCCAGCAGTGGGATGTTTTTAGGCTACATAAAAAAGGACCGTGGTGATAAAGCCCATTCTATCTGAGAGAGAATGGGTCTAGCAACCAGGCGTTCTCACCGCGGATAGACAATCTCAAGCGCTAAGCTATGTGTACACCTTAGTCTCTCAGGTTTCCCCACGATGTTTTCCTTCACATTTAGCAATGTGATAACCTACTTAAGTGTATTTATGCTCAGATTATTTAGGGTGAAGTAATACGAGTATGCTTATACATACACCAGCCTTATAGGCAAGCCCCCATCCACTGTGATAACAAAGAATAAACAGCGGGGTGTTTCCTCACCATGTTTTCCTTCACATTTAACGAGAGGTGTAGACAGATAGATAAAGAACACTTTAGTTGCGCAAACAGAAAAAAAAATTATTTTTCAGAAAACCTTTGGATGGAGTGAAGAATATAGTCGGTCGATTGTAGAAATGTAAGTAGGTAGCAACCTGCATTTTAAAACCGGTGTTATTGGTGAAGTTAAAATAAAGACGAGGGATTTTGCACTGTTTTTAAAAGCGGTAGAAGCATTACATGTGCAGTATTACAGAATTATTCAAATTTGCACTGGCTACCCGTCTTTCTAATTTCCTTCAGCAACTTTCCATCGTAAGGTTGTCTGGAAGAAATTGCTTTTAGCAATAAGGCCGCCAATTGTACTATGTATATTTGCAGTTGTTTTGTATTTGTTGTCGTTCCAGTGTACAATAAAAAATATTCTTTTTATATCTTATTATATGAGAATGTAAAAAATTGGGGACTCACTAGCGACAGAAGGCGGACTGCCCGAAAACCGAGGAAGTGAGATAAAACGACTGAGCGAAACGAAATGACTCAGCGAGACAGTGCTACGCTTTTACGTGCGCCCAGACTAATAAACATATTTCATTCAGTAGATACACAATAATAAAAACCTATTTAGAGGCTAAAAGTAACACCCATGCCGGGATTCGAACCCGTGACCTCTGGCTATCCGTGCCAGCGCTCTTCCGACTGAGCTAATTTGTGACTCACCGGCATCAGTGAAATTTCGAACCTCTTTACAATATTCTCTGTATTACGTACAGGCAGCGACATCTGGGTGAAGTAACTTGCATCACTTGCAGCCCCGAGTACCTACTTTGCAGTAAGGTTTTAAGATTGGAGTGATATCGCTGTACCCACATGATTATATTCTTTTTAATGCACTAACCCATGCTAAGGACAATTTTTAAAAACCTATTTAGAGACTCAAAATTCCACCCATGCCGGGATTCGAACCCGTGACCTCTGGCTATCCGTGCCAGCGATCTTCCAACTGAGCTAATGGACGACTCGCCGGCATCAGTGAATTTTCAAACCTCTTTACAATATTCTCTGCATTACGTACACAATAAATTGGGCATCGAAATAAAATTAAAAAAATGGAAAGAAAATTCAGAGCACGTCGCCAACACAGATATCTCAATATAATGCTCTGAGTTCGCTAACAACCTGTACTCGTAGCTTGGTTCGTGGCCATCGCAGAAGTTTGAGCAACCCATGGATAGAAAGCGAGCCACTATTAGCAAATGGAATATTACTGAAAATTATTATAATAATTAGCATTTACCTAACTATATAAGCATAGTTGTACGGCAAAACATAGCTATGTAAACCTTTAACATTAGATGAGAGCTCTTTATTGTACAGGACAGCGTCTTGATTACATAAATTTCCACGTATACATCTGTGTTCAAAAGCGGATTGTTTGCTTAGCATTGCCGTATAGATATGAGGCTTAATATGTATCATACATAGTGAATACCGCACTTCAGTGGATATCTGGTACGTGACAATGATATTGAGCCACATAATTGTACGACGAAGTCCAGTAGATATTTAATTTTTGCACACAGGTGTATACGTGTTCGTTATCAACCCTTGTATGTCCCCACTGCTGGGGCACGGGTCTCTTCCTGCATCACAGGAAGGTTAGGCCATACTCCACATAGGAGGTTATATATATACGTGTATATGTCTAAAGCTATATAATCAAGGCGCTCAAAACAAACAAATGTAATTAAAGGTTCACATTTATGTAAATATATTTTTAATTTTTTGGTAAGTGCAATAAAGAATTCTAATCTAATATACCCAGAGTACATATAACTTTTTATCGACTAAACTGTATAGTCAAGTTGTGTGTCTCACTCTAATTAATACTATTTGGTCTAAAGAGGCCCGCATACCTTGCTGTCTTGCCCCGACTCCGCATGTCAATAGTCTTTACGTGAAATGGAATAACAACTAACCAAACCTGTAATTCAAGCGCTAGTGGCCTAGTCGTACTAAGTCATTGGAATCAATCACATGAGTTAATCAACACAAAGCGCAGCCAGGTACTGGTTGGGTGACCGTCCCGTGACTACCGCTAGTGGCATTTTTCCGAGCGTTTCGCAAAACACGTTAAGCCGTTAGTGCCGGCTGTCATGTCATATTTATAACTTCTTACAGTAAGGCCCGCCACTGTCTTACAATCGTCCACCAACCCGGACTTGGCCCCGTGATGGAGTATGGCCTAAACTTCCTACGATGCAGGAAGAGACCCGCGCCCCAGCAGAGGGGACATAAAAGGGTTGATATCGATTCCTTTAAATAAGAATTACTACCAAATAATAGAGATATAGAAATAAAAATAAGCTGTGGTAGCGGAGCGGTAGCCGGCCGCACATTCGGGAGGTCGTGAGTTCGATCCCGACACACACCAATGTCTTTGTTTTCTATGTTACGAGTATGTATATTTAATTTTGTGAAATTATAGTAGCAATATAGCGAGTTATAACGAGCTGAAATGGCAGTGGGCTTATTATTTTCTATGATTTTTTGTACATCTACTTCCTTCTATAATGTATTCTCTATAAGGCTGTCTGGAACAGATCACTTTTACACTATTTTTATTTTTAATGCACTAACCCGTGCTAAGGAACAAATTTAAAAACCTATTTAAACCTATTAGGCTAAAAATTTCACCCATGCCGGGATTCGAACCCGCAACCTCTGGCTATCCGTACCAGCGCTCTACCAATTGAGCTCAATTGGTAGAGCGCTGGTACGGATAGCCAGAGGTTGCGGGTTCGAATCCCGGCATGGGTGAAATTTTTAGCCTCTAAATAGGTTTTTAGATCACTTTTAGTGATAAGGCTGCCGTCTGTACGCTAAGGTTAAGAAATATCTGTGTAATTTCCATTTTCATGTACAATAAAATGTTTTTTATCTGTGTTCTCTTAATTCACACCCAATGATGTAGTAGGAAGTCCGGATAACTTACTGTTCCAGGTCCAATATTTTCCTCATCATTTTTTGGGCAAACAAGAAGAAAAAGTTTTTCATAATCTACGTAGTTTTAGAAGACTTGAAGTAACTGTTACCTCCAGGGCTTAGGAGGTTAAGTGTAGGAAACCCGAGTATTTGAGGTGTTCAAACATCTCAGGGCTTGAAATTGCCAATCCGCCGTGGGCACACGTGGTAACTAAGATGCTCTCTCTCATTCTCTCAGAAAGAGAGTATATTATTTTTATGTAGCTTATTCTTGTCCCGCAGTAGGTCTTCTATATCCTGCAGTATGACTACATAAAAAATACTCGTACATATTAAGTTATATATTAAACGGGTCTTATCGCGATTATTTATAAGATAAACCGTAATTACCCGATTAGACCCGTTTAATGTGTATGAGTACCGCGAATCATTAAGAAATACTATGAGAAAAAAAATTATATGCTAAAAAAAAAGTATGAGTTTAAATTATATGTAGGCATTTTTCGGAAGTCAAACGTAACTCAATTTTATTATATTCTTTTTAATGCACTAACCCGTGCTGAGTTAGCTGGCACGGTTAGCCAGAGGTCGCGTCTTCGAGTCCCGGCAGGGGTGGAAGTTTTAGCCTCTAAATAGGTTTTTAACTTAATTTGACAGTTCTACCGAATTCCTTGCACTTAGCTGAGTGTTATGGAGGCAATAGACCTAGCTTACAGTGGCTTAACGTAATCGTCATCGGATTAGGCACATCGATGCACTGTCAGTTAATATGTGGCCGTATGTCCGTTGTATATGTCAGCAATAGTATGTAAGTACTTACATCATATGTAGGTTTATTATCATGATGTATGTGTTGCGGCTAAAACCCGAAGCGCAGCTACTCCTAGTTTTAGCCCGTTAGAACTAGTATAGCCACTTGCCTCTTGGTTAAATCTAGTATTACTTTTGGAAGATAGACAGAGTACCTACAATCGAAAATCAAAGTAATTCAAAAATATGTTAACAATATCGGCACGTCGGTGAAATAAATTAAAATTTCGCAGTGGGTAGGGCTTCGCTCAGTGACTTAGATCACCAACAATTTTTTCATTACGTTATTGTAATATTAACTGCGATCCCCAACCCGCATGCCCAGCATGGGGATTATGGGCATTACCCCCCAATTATGGCACAACCTTGCGCTATGGCGCTCATTAGAGAAGGACTATGTTCAGCAGCGGACCAATATAGCCTGAAGAAGAAGAATATTAAAGTGGCCTGTGTCCCGCAGCGGGTGGTAAATAGGCTGCATTATTATTTTACTACTACGAACGACGTACTCACTGAGCCCGTACGTCTGGCACGTCCTAGGCAACAATCAGTAAATCCCTTACGCTGATTTACAAACCCTTTCAACACGATGACTTGCCATCGACACGCTTAAAAGAAGATTGTAAAAGAAGAAAACACAACATAGGACGTAAAAAAGCAAAATCAACTGTCTCAGATACACAACCCATCTTGCTAATTGGTCCCCTTTAACACTGGTCCCACTCGGAATAATCTCGCTCAAGTAATCAATCAGCGAGACAAAGTGTGGACGCGCGTCGGGGCGGGCGGGCGCCCGATTAGCTTCGTCTACAGACAGGTCGATCAAATAGGTCGCGGCCGGTTGTCGCTGACTGATTGCCGGTTGCGGATTTTAGGGGGTGCCATAGAATAACCCTAGCGCCGTCAATGGACGATAATCATAATATCATAATTCACTGATGGTACATGTTTGTAAAAAGTGTCTGCTCAATTGTTATAATTGTATTAAACGGGTATAATTGCGATTATTTATTAGCTCCGGATTAGCTGTTGCAGGCTTTAGGAGGCTCTATGGAGTAACACTAGCACCACCAATGAAGGATAATCGTAATTTATACAGATCGTATTTGTAAAAAAGTGTCCGCTCAGCAGTTACATTGCGGGTCTAAATCTCTCAATCATGTTAACAGTGAATTTTATCGCCCACGACCGAGAACTAGATAGCATTAACTCAAATTCATATTTTATTTAGTCAGTATAAAAACAAAATGTGTAAAACTAACAGTTTTGAGGTCCATTACTAAACATTTTGTTTTTATACTGACTAAATAAAACATGAGTTTGAGTAAATGCTATCTAGTCTGCAATCTATCCTTAGGTCCACGGCATAGGGTCATAAAATCACTAGTCTCTATTATTAAATTACTATAGATATTAGTCTGACACTTTTTGCAAGATTGATCTTCTGTGAAATAGATATATATTTTTTCCATTGGTGGCTCTATTAATACAGCATGTATCCTCCTAAGGGTGAGTTTCCTGGACGTCTCATCTAACCTAAGGGCTTCAAAGGTTGCAGAAGAGCTTCAAACCAAGCAGACTATGCAGCTGCAAAAGTTAGTTTTCTACTGAAAAGTCCGTGAAACACCCTTAAGAAATTTGGTGTTTTGTTAAGAATTTTTTAGCGCACTTTGCAGTTAACATACTTAGGAAATTAACAAATTCTCCGTCAGATCTAGCAAATTCAAGTTGTAGATAGTGGAAAAAATAAAGTTCAACAGCTAATGGTAAAAAATGGCAGAAAATGTAAAAACTATATAAAAATATAAATTAAACGCCGTCTGCACCTCTGAATTGAGAAATATCGTGTAAGAATTAAAGTGTTACTTATCTACCTACGGACTTTTTGCGTCGCTCAAGTGGTCAATTCACCAATCTAGAGTAAGTAACAGTAGCTAATAGATGCAGAATCTCGTATAAATTCAAATGTCTTCTCACTACGTTTGATATGTTCAAAAAGTTCTTCTTAGCTATTCGTTTATTTTTCCTACTGCACTTTTTCTCCGTTATTGAAGTAATCGATTCTGTATTTTAATCAAAATTCTTCATACTCCTTTTTTTCCTTGCCAAGCGAAATAGAGACTTGCCACTTAAGTCCTTTTTCTAATAAACAGGAATTGTAGCACGTTTTCGTTATTACAGAAAGAGTTTCAATCTTAGATGCGTCAAATTATTCAGCACAACGTACTAATTAATAAAAACGTAACCCCCACACTACATTAACTACTTATTGTTTTCTTGTTCACTAACAATCTACAGCTGACAAATGTATTTTTTTAAATGCACTTTGTATACGATTATATGACAACTGTTAGCCGCAGATTATCGGAGTCGATATAGTGAACAAAAACTTCCTCCAAGTAGTTAAATTTACTTACGCACTCTGTACTAGCTTACTGTACATACTTTTATAAACTCTCTTCTACTTTATGAAAAATACAACGCCAAGAAAGTACTGAGAGAAACCCCACTACACAACTTTGCAGAGTCCACAAAGAATGAAAAGTCAATTTAACTCGAAGAAAATCTTTCTCCTAAATCCTTTTCGCACTATTCAAGACC
The DNA here is from genome assembly GCA_934045075.1 of Yponomeuta sedellus. NCBI lineage: Eukaryota > Metazoa > Arthropoda > Insecta > Lepidoptera > Yponomeutidae > Yponomeuta > Yponomeuta sedellus. The sequence goes on from OW203737.1 coordinate 5,318,261, forward strand.
TCATTATTTTTCTTGGAACTTTTTAATCGTAATGAATGGGTTAAAATGCAGGAGGTACCTAGTACCTACTCATTCGTTTCGAGTGTCTTCCGCTTAATTAGGCCTCTTGACGAATTGCTTGAGTCGAGATTAAGACAACGCCACGCTATTCCTTGCAGCTCCGTGAAAATGGTGACTCGCATTGGCTACTGGGACCATGGAAACTAGTCCCATTAACGATACCATAATCTTAACATTCAAATCATTTAATATTCCGAAAAAACAGGGTTCTATCCGTTAATATGAATAATTAACTTACTAAAATTATACACATTCCACGTGACGGAAAAAATACCATTTGTTATATTGTGTTTAAGTATGATTTAACGGTTTATGTTTGTAGCGAGATCTAGCTTTTTAAATTTTAAATCTTAATATAATTCACATATTTATATGAGGCACTGACTCGATATGTTATGAATGTTGAGGATTCATACACATCGTTATCGGTATCCACTTTAACTTATTGCAAATAGGTATCTTAATAGGTACAACAAATAAACACATACAATTTTAAAAAACCTATTGAGAGGATATTTTTTTTTAATTGTCCTTAGCACGGGTTAGTGCATTAAAAATAATATAAACACATACAATTTTTTTATTCAAGTTTTATAATGAAAATGAGAATGTAAGATAATTTTTCAACTTAACGCTAAATTGTTATTAATCGCGTACTGGAATACAACCTTTTCTTTGGCTTTCCTTAGTTTTTACTTCCTTGTTTATTCCTTTCAAAGAAACACCAGCAGCTCGACCCACGCCACTTTTGCCTCGCCGGGCCGAGTTTTCTTTAAGACTAGAAACCGAACAGTCGCATTGTTGGTTAACACTGACGTGGAATTATTTTGGTGTAATTAAAGGGGTTGTCTCAGCCTGAAATACGTCTCGGGCTTGTTTCGTGAAATGCTTTGCGATTAGGTAGAAAAAAAAGCCGGATTTACACTCGACGTTGGATTCGCAAGCTTCCGCGAATTGGTCGAGTGTTTCGCTAATCGCCCGCTGGGTTTTTGCGAGATTTTCAACTCTGAAGGGAATTAATTACCCTTGGACGATAGAGTTGTACCATCTCAAAACACGAATAAGATTAAATGAATAGTGTTGCTACTATAAACCATCACTGATAAATTACTAATATACCTGACAACATAGTTGAGTAAAAGTACCTACTCCAATAAATACCACTCGATAACCATGAAGAAAAACATCTATTGGAAACCTGAGTGCCTGACGCGTTATTATTATTAATTCATTATTGCACTAAAGATAATGATAATTTAATAAAAAAATTGTAATAAGGCTGCCATTTGTATTATATTTTTACATTATTTCTGTTACTGTAATTTCTGTGTACAATAAAGAATATTCTACCTATCTATCTAATTTATTAACGTTATAATGATAATGCATGATAATGATGTTCTGGCAAATAAATTACTCCTCAAAAGCGTTACGACTGTGTTCCGTGAGACATATATTGTCTAATTTATACTCCAATAGGTACAGTCCGTTAGCTTTAAGAATATACCGCGGGCTCTAGAGTAGGCTTCGGTTTTCGCCGAAAGCACACGAGTGTAATACTACTTCCTACTCTATATAAAACTTTTTCTCACTATTTTGAAAACTTATGTAAAATTAAGTGTCGTATTAGTTACGATAGTTCTATTACACGAATATAATATATCCGATTCTATCCGATAAAGGCCGAGGTATATTCTAAAAGCTTACAAACTGTAAATACGGAAAGAGTAGAGTGTACCTAACAGAGACCCTAAAGCAAGGGCTTAAAAACTTATTTACCTACCCTATCTGTATAAAGTTAGGTCCCAAGTCTCAAAAGCGATTACATTCTATTTACTTGTATCGTTCTTACGTCTCTTTGTAATTGAAAAATCTGGAGCACGAGTTGGTAACGGAAAAAAAGTGAACGCTCCACGTGGATTTGGGGCGGTTTGTTTGACATCGACTATTTTCGGTGTTTTACCAACATCTTCCTTTTAATTAACGTCTGGATAAATTCCAGACGTTAATTTACTCTTTCCCCTTATTTTTACTAGTTGCTAAATCCGGAAAAAATGCTTTGCCATATTGAATTAGCCGACGACTTATTGTGAGACCTACCAAAAATACACAAACAAAATCATAAAAAATTAGTGACGCATTTTTGATGGAGTTCGATTACAAACACTGTGATTTTACCCGACTGCATTACCCTGCTTCTGGGTAGCGACTGCTACCCAGAAGCAGGGTAATGTGTTTAGCTCCTATGTATGTAACGTCTACGTAACTACAGCTACTTAAAAAAAAAGTAGCGTTGTACGTCCACGTAACTATAGTTACTTCGCGGACTGCTGTCAGTAAAATCGATTTTTATGAATGAAACCTTTCAAATAACTTCTCGAATCGGCTATTACAATAATTTATTTTAAATTATTCGTTCATTTGATGCTTGATTTCATAGACAAGTCTCCGAATAAAAAAAAGCTTCGGTTTCAAATCAAAATCAGTTCCTATCTATTACGTGAGGTGACTTCAATCTGCTTTTAAAATGTAAGTATTCATTATTTTTCAATATATCATATATCAAAATAATTGTAAGGATTTGCACTTTATGATTAGATTTGTTTTCCATACAACGACAGATTGACATTTTAAATTACCGCCGCGACACGCCATGTTTCCACAATTGATTTCATGTATTCTATTGAATTTCACTATAAAATGTTACTTGGAGCCGTCATTTTAACTTTATCTCATAGTGCATTTCATAAGCTATTCGCTAAGCTATTCGATAAGATAAGATAAGAATATTCTTTATTGTACATCAGAGGACATACCTATTATAAAATATGTAAAGATACAGGGTACAATTGGCGGCCTTATTCTTCTTCTTCTTCAGGCTATATTAGTCCACTGCTGGACATAGCCCTCCCCTAATGAGCGCCATAGCGCAAGGTTGTGCCATCATTGGGGGGTAATGCCCATAATCCCCACTTGTACTGCAGGAGGTGCTGCTGCCCACCCCCCAGTTTGTGTCCCTTAGTCGCCTTTTACGACACCCGCGGGAAGAATTTGGGTTGGTGCTGTTCTCTAGGCCCACACCACACAGCGGCCTTATTGCTAAGCCTCTAATGTTGCATATATTTTAATAAATAATAAAACTGGAACGACTTCAACTTTGTGCTTTATTTATACTATGTTTTATTCATTTTATTTATAGTTAAAACAGAAAACTGGAGAAAAACGGAATATGTAGGTAAAAATAGTCAGGTCTATTCAAAATGTTAAGTAGTAATGATAAAAATGAAGAAAATCTCAAAAATGGGTGATGTAATGTAAAATTTTGAAAATGATAGACGGAAAAAAAATATGAAAAAATGGTGTAAAAAGGTTTGCACCGTTACAAACCTTATGACAAAAAGAATGTAAGCCCGATTCTATGATTCAATATATCTCCTTAATCAATAGTCAGAATAGCCTCTAAATAGGTTTTTAAATAATACCTCAATCGCTGCTGTGTGGTGTCGGCCTAGAGAATAGCTTCAACCCTAATTCTTACTAGATAACGTAGACCCTTGATATATATTTATGTGTATATATATGTATGTAAATATGAATATGTTTATATTACGTATATTTATGTAGGTGTATGCATGTGCGTATGTGAGGGTGTGTGTGTGTGTGTATATATGTATGTATGTGAAAGTATGTGTATACGCGCAATATCCTACACACATTAGGTGATATGAGTTGATTCACTGAATTTGTACAATGTCGTCCTCTTTAGTTCTAATTACAAGCAGCCGCATTTCAGTGTTTTCTATCCCAGAAAGATTATCTCTGGGATGGAAAATATTGGAATCATTTATGTCAATGAACGATGCCTTCTTTTCTATATAATGGGATCATTAATAAATTTTAATTAAAAAAGTACGTAAAATACAAAAAAATAATATGTTAACTACATTAAGATAATTTTGTTATGTAAATTCTAATGTTATTCTGATTGTCAGCGAAAACCTGTTATTGGCTTTAAATCTAATTCATCTTATTCTATGTGAAAATGCCTCATGTATAAGCTGTTGGTTTTCCAATAAACAATAAAACAAAATAAAATAAAACAAAACCCAATTCTTCCCGCGGGTATCGTAAAAAGCGACTAAGGGACACAAACCGGGGGGTGGGCAGCAGCGCCCCTGCAGTACAATTCCACCGAACTGCGATCCCCAACCCGCGAGCCCAGCGTGGGGATTATGGGCATTACCCCCTATGATAGTCCAACGTGGCGCTCTTTAGGGGAGGGCTATGTCCAGTGGACTAGTATAGCCTGACGATGACGACGACGACGACCTTAATCGATATGTCGTTTTTCAGCACAGGCACAGACTCTGCTTACGTAAAGGTATGTAGTTAGAGTACATTGCAGAGAGTGTCTTACATTGGATTACGTCACGTCTGGTGTCCAGATCAAGATGATTGTAGGGTCAGGTAAATTGACATGGTAATTGTGACTGAATCAGCGTCGAAACTATTCCCTGTCGGTCCGCAGAGATATATCTGACTTCACGTTCACTTGTAATGTTGTATATCTTTTATAATAATAATAAACACTGAAACGACTTTAGGTGTTGTTTTATTTGTAGATAGTTATTTTATAATAAACCCGATTATTTTATAATAGAACCCGAACGAGTCAGATCTGGTCAAAGGGTATAGTTTTAATGACGCAGTGGTTATTCAGCACAGGATACTCTTTGGCAATGATGAAAAATGAGGGAAATCGAAAAATGTGTGACGTAATTTAAATATTTGAAAATTATAAAAGGAAAAAGAAATAAAAATGGTGTAAAAAGGTTTGCACCGTTACACACTGTTACGAAATTTCACTGATGCCGGTGAGTCGCCCATTGGCTCAATTGGTAGACCGCCGGCACGGATAGCCAGAGGTTGCGGGTTCGAATCCCGGCATGGGTGAAATTTTTAGCCTCTAAATAGGTTTTTAAATTTGTCCTTAGCACGGGTTAGTGCATTAAAAATAAAAAAAAAAGTATAATCATGTGGGTACAGTGATATCGTTCCGATATAAAACCTAACTGCAAAGTAGGTAGTCGGGGCTGTAAGTGATGCAATTTGCTTAAGCCAGATGTCGCTGCCTGTACGTAATACAGAGAATAGTGTAAAGAGGTTCGAAATTTCACTAATGCCGGTGAGTCGCTCATTGGCTTAATTGGTAGAGCGCTGGGATAGCCAGAGGTTGCGGGTTCGAATCCCGGCGTGAAATTTTTAGCCTCTAAATATGTTTTTAAACACTGTTACATTTTAGTTGCATCGGTCTTTAAGGCGTTTTGGGGCGCTACCAATGAAAATAAATCATAAATTGTTTTATGATACGTTTTTATCTATCTAAAATTTAACATGGGAAATCTTAACAACCATAACAACTTTTTTGAAAACTTACCGTCTAAAATAAATAGATTAGAACTTAAATCGATTTCCGCGAAAAACAGCCGTTTTTGGCGGAAAGTGTTTAAAGTCTTGGTTGTCGATCCTAGGTTCTAGACTGTAGGTTCTAAAAATAGTTGTCACAGTTGTTAAGATTTGTCATAATTAAAACCTTTTTAAATTTAATTTTTGCCGAGGGTAGTAAACTAACCGTTAGTGCTTTATAAAAGACGCCTGTCACCTCAGTCATCCGGGACCACGGCACCTGAAAAAGTGCCGAAACGTCGAAAAATTGCAAAATTGTAATAAGCGAGCATAAATCCGTATAAAAACTGTTTTAATTATGTCTAGTGCTCGTATTAACCTTACAAAATACTATAAGATTTCGCATGTTCACTTTAAGTTAAAAAGTTTCGATTTTTTTTCCATTGGTGGCGCTAGTTACCGCCCTGATGTCCCTTAAATCATTTGGAGCTATGTCGGGTTACATCGCCGCCTTTGGTATAATGTGAAATGTCTAGGCATTCTATTTTTGCTCAAACCGCGCAATGTGTTAGGCCAATATTACACTATCATAGAAATATGATCATAATAGATGTAGGACTCATATTTGTATGAAAAATCTATGACGGTGTAATGTCAACATATGATTCATATTGTCTATGATCATAGAAGTATGATCCTATTTGACAGCATGCGTACAATTATGATCATATTTCTAACTTCAGAGTTACTAAAAGATGATCTTTTGCACTGTTTGGACATTTTAAATGAGTTTTTGTTTTGAAATGATTGACAATATAAAAGTTAAATACGTCTATGTCCATACGGAGGTACATTTTGTAGGACTTTAAGTCTTCCAGTCTAAGTTCTTCTAGTACTATGTTAATGAATCCTATCTCTGATTGCCTCGCAATCCACGTTCTAACCAAAATACGTCCATTGTAATTTTTTTTATTCTTTACTTTTTTCTCAACCTCAGGGCAATTACTATAATTGCGCTCATAGCAATGGAAAACGTGGTTAAATTGGTATGCATTTTCTAATATCGGCCTTACGCACCGCTGCCGCCATTGTGGCAGACACAATGTGTCTGCCACAATGGCGGCAGCGGTTGAACATTATAAAGTATTACATAGACCATACAGTTCTAGACTAGACTAAATGTTTGTCGACCGTCGGACGTTATATTTATAGTGCGCGCGCAGTTGACATGTCATGTCAACTGCGCGCGCACTATTAAAGTTCCAACATTCCTGCATCGCGCAAACAAAGTTTTTCACGTAAGATACTATAAATATAACGTCCGACGGCCGACAAACATTTAGTCTAGTCTGGAACTGTATGGTCTATGTAATACTTTATGATGTTCAACTAACTTCTAACATCTATGTAAACTACGTTAATTAACGACTTTCAAAAGACTAAGTTCGGAGGTTTTTTTGTCCATTTTTTCTCCAAAATGATCTAGAGTTTGAATTGTAACGTTCATTAAGCCGCAGTTTCTGTGCTACTTTGAATAAAACCTTTTCATTTCATTTCATCGAGTTATCTGAAACATTAAATATATAGTTTTTGGCCAAGTATAATTTTTCACTAAGAAACAAAGTTGGGATTTTAAGATGATTCAAAATCTGAATGAATAAATTTAATATTCATTGAGCAATCATTTGTCAAATCTGTATGTAGCATAATACAATAGAATATTTCCATTAGATAATTTGCATAGGCGGCCTATTTAACATACGAAAATAAATTGAGCGGTGTATTTTCAGTGAATTAATTCGGAGGCTTGTAATGACAATATTTTGCATAATTTCTTTCGGCTTTATTCCGAAATTATAACATTTGAAGACAATTTCCTGCTCAATATTAATGACAAAATAAGAAACTTGGTTGGCTTTGCACGCACTGACTAGACTTTCCTGTGGGCTAGGATGACTAAGCTGTCAGAATGTTTTAAAGGCGCTGGGCGATTATTTATAACGGCCTCGGTGGCGCAGCGGTTTGGCACGCTGAGTGTAAAACCGAAGGTCTCGGGTTCGATCGCCGGCCGAGTCAAACTACGAAACGAACTTTTCTAGTTCATCTCGGGTCTTGGACCCTTTCTAAGTATTTATTGTATTAAATATATCGTCGTGTTAGCAACTATAACACAAGCCATTTAGTTGTACTTAGTATAGGGCTAACGAGATCTGTGAAATATGTTTATGAATATTTATTTGTTTTTTTTTTTTAGGATTTTTTTTTATTTCTGTTCAGGCGCCGACCTACCTAATATTGTTTACGGCTACCTACATAAAATAATTCTATGAATCCATAAATGAAGGCATGTTTTATTACCAGAAAATTCTTATATAGACCCACTAAAGTAGATAGAATAACATATTTTAAACTTTCGCGACTTGTACACTTAGAATATTTTCGGGGCTTAATAGCGTAGTAATTTATTGCTATTTTACCTCGACGTTTTGACGATGTTACAGTCATCGTGGTCACGAGAAGACTGATGGCTGGCACCCGTTCGCATCTTCGGCTAATGAGGTTTCAGACTACCCTCAATCAGCTATCACACAGCACTATTAGGGTTGCGACACACTACACTGACAATGTCGGACGATAAGCCATGCGACTTTTTTCCACTCGAACACATCTTGATGACTTGATGACATCTGTCCCTACGTCTGTCCGTCCGTCCGTTCATCCATCCATACATCCATACTTCCATCCAACCGTCCATACATCCATCCATCCTTCCATCCATCCATACATTCATCCATCTATCTTACATCATGCTCTTTTATCTCCGAGCGAACTAACATCCGAATGCTAATTCCGAGCAGCGCTTATTTTCCTGTCACTCCCACTTACAAGTTCAGTTTAATCTTGAACACGGAAACTGTTTCGCTTCATTAACGTTGCAAAACCGTAAGAACAAACAGACGGAGAGAGACTATACAGCGAAAGAGAGAGACAGGGTAATAGAATTCCAAACTACTCGCATAAAATTTATTCCCCTTCCGATGCGCGTCGTTTGTTTCTAAATGTAATTATGGCGGAGGTGGAGCCACTCCGCGAGTACTTAGTTCTGATCTGAGCACAGACAAAGGCTGTGCGACGAAGATACCTACACAAGTTCAATTGAGCGCCTCGTAGGCGTAGTGATTAATTAAACGCGTGACTACGCAGAGGTTGTGTGTTCGATTCGGTAAGCTTTAGTATAAATTTTCCCCGCTGCCGTTTTCTCCAATACATTACGGCCTGAAGGCGGCGGCTTTCACTTTCATGTTACATTGTACTTTGACATTCAGCAAACAGAACGTAAATTCCTTACGTTGAAATAAATTGAATTGAATTGAATTGAATTTCGCAATCAACGATGAAAATAATAAAGAAGTACATATATAAAGAGATGAAATTAGCGCGTAAAAGATTGTAAAATTTATTTATACTTATTTTTTAAGCGGCTGACTGTATTATTTTAATTTCAATTAATATACACCATGCAGTAGGCCAAAAAATTAAGGCATACCCAAGTGCTTCAAAACCTTGTGTGGTGGTAAACGAGCCCGGACTCGGCACCCGTGGGGCCTATACCTTCCGTAGGGAAGAGACCCGTGGCCCTCGGTGGGAAATAATGGGTTGATGATGATGATAGGGTTCTATTTTAAACCCGTAGCAATTGCAAACCCGGCTGTATTTTACGCATGTTACGACCTCAAGCATGTCGATCATGCATGCCTGGTTAGATTGATACAAGTTTTTACAGGTTATTCTTCTGTAATAGACATTCATCTCCCACATACATTTCTACAAAATGCAATAGGAATCCTTTTAACATATTGGCAAAGTTTTATTTTAATCTGCGGGTACGGGATTGAAACGAAACCCTAAAAACGAGTATAAAATGCATTTTGATCCCGTAGCCGTAGTCTTGTGGGCGTGGTTAGATTAAAACAAGTTTTTACAAGTCTTTCTTCTATAATAGACATCCGTTTCCCACAAATACTTATGCATTATACAATAGGAATCCTGTAAATATATTTGTTTGTTATCGTTATCAACCCTTGTATGTCCCCACTGCTGGGGCATATTGGGGCATATAACATATTGGCAAAGTTTAATTTTAATCCACATCAGTAGTACTTTGGCTTAATTCTATGCATGTTACCACCCAAGTCTTTGGATCATGTGGGCGTGGTTCTAACGTGGTGTGGTGATACGAGTTTATTACAAGTTATTCTTCTGTAGCTGACTTTCTTTTGCCACACACACTTATGCATAATACAATAGGAATTCTCATGCGAACTTCTGACAAAAGGGGCGTTTGGCGTCACAAATTCCCAAACTTCGCATCGTGGCTTGAAATAAATGTCAAAATGTTTTTAAGATAACGCAGGAGCCTGCTGTTTTAAGGGACAGAGCCGGTAATTGTTTCTTGTAAGTGACGTATTTTATGACTGGTTGCTATGGCAACCCTTTGTCTTCTAAGCGGTTGATGTCGGAATTCTGACTATGGAACCCGGTTGGGAACTGTGGTGGCGCAACAGTAGAATTCTAGCCTCACATTCAGGAAGTCGTGAGATCTAATCCCAAATCCCTCTTCTTAGTTAAGTACATTTGGAAAGTTGTAGTAAAATAACTATAGATTCTGACGTAAAATATCGTGAGGAAACCTTAGTATCTGAGCTGTTTACACACCTCAGCGTTTGCTATGCACAAAAACCTAGTATGAGGATTTATACGGAAATATTTGGTCTAACATCTCTGTCAACCAGTGTGCATGTAAATCTCTTCATTTGAGCATAGATGTCTAGAAAATACATATTTTACTATAGGGCTCGCTTTGTTTGTAAGACTTCCCCATGAACAATGCCAATGTACTTAAAAAGAATAAAAAATAAAATTAATTTGGACAAAATACATCACTTATCATAGTCCCAGATTAGAATACCCCATGCTAGTAACCAGGCAATGATATCGATATCAACCCTTGTATGTCCCCACTGCTGAGGCACGGGTCTCGTCCGCGTCACGGTTGGTGGAGGATTGTAAGACAGTGGCGGGCCTTACTGTCAGAAGATATGAAACCGCCCATAAGGCCTCTGACATGACCTAACGATTGCCATTACATGACAGACGGCACCAATGACTTAATGTGCCTTGCAAAGCACGGAAGCGCTCGGAAAAAATGACACTAGCTGACCACGTCGCCTAATTCAAATGACTGGAATCAATCACTTGAGTTCGGTTCGACTAGGCCACGAGTGCTTCGAAAACTAAGGCTACGATATCACAAACTTGGAAATACGCGTACACTATACGCCGGTACCTAGAATAATAATTCTAATCTTACCTAATATCTCCCCAGTCCCCTGGCAAATACAGGGGGAAATGTATGTATAGTTTTCGTTTTGCTATTTCCTAATTTAGATACAGAGAAAACTAGAGGATTAGTGGCAAGCTCGTGTACACACGAAGGAGTTTGTTGGTAACAAATTAAACAACTCTAGTATTGCTAAATGTAGACGCTGCCGGATATTAATGTGAGCTCGAATATTATAATAAGACTCGTGGGTAACTGCTTTCCATCCCTCTATTACTTTGGATGTGGAAAGTTTTACGTTTTGAAATAACAAAATGTATGAAAATTTGTGCCAAGTAAGTTACCTAAAAAAATGCCCAATATCCAAAACATGGAAATTGAAACTAAAATAGTCTTTATTTTTTAGTAGCTGTGCCCCGCGGTGTCACCCGCGTTTACGATTATTATCCGCGTAGGAAAACGTAACTTATGTGTTAATCAAGGGTCCCGGCATGGGTGAAATTTTTAGCCTCTAAAAATCTCTAGCCTCTATCAACTTAACTAAACTTAAATCTTTGTTGCGAACTAAATATTGGTGGCCATTCACTACAAATAAAAAAAATCAAACATGTACATGGTTTAAAAACCTATTTAGAGGCTAAAAATTTCACCCATGCCGGGATTCGAACCCCGGCATGGGTGAAATTTTTAGCCTCTAAATAGGTTTTTAAATTTGTCCCTAGCACGGGTTAGTGCATTAAAAATAAAAATAGTATAATCATGTGGGTACAGTGATATCGTTCCGAGGTAAAACCTAACTGCAAAGTAGGTAGTGGGGGCTGTAAGTGATGCAATTTGCTTAAGCCAGATGTCGCTGTCTGTACGTAATACAGAGAATGGTGTAAAGAGGTTCGAAATTTCACTGATGCCGTGAGTCGCCCATTGGCTCAATTGGCAGAGCGCTGGCACGGATAGCCAGAGTTTGCGGGTTCGAATCCCGGCATGGGTGAAATTTTTAGCCTCTAAATAGGTTTTTAATGCAGGGTGTCAGCTCCATAATTTTTATCAAATCGCTCCAGCGATTTAGACTTGAAGTAACAAACATACACACCCACACACTTTTGCCTTTAAAATATTAGTGTGATGTGATAATATATAATTTAGTGTGATGTGATTCAATTCACAGGCTTGAAAAACTTCTTCCACAAACAGGTTTGTTGAAATAGAAATATATTCTTATATGAGAAACAAGATGTCCAAAACAAAATAATTATCTATCTTATACTAAACAGGGAAGGTTAAATGCCAGTCATTTTAGCACGGACCGACTAATTTATTTTCAATCCCTTGAAGATTTTTTCAAAGGCCTTTTTCTCGTTAACCGCTACCTGCTTTTTCCTTATACAAAACTTGAATAAATCACGTAATCAACGATACACAAGGTGATCTTATAGTGAGAGGCACTTATTACCTACTGCATGAATATCAACTGTATTACATTTTTATTTTACTTCCAACAAGGGTTATACATAACTTACTCAGAAAAATAAATCTATGAATTCATGTGCACTACTCATCCACTAAAAATTCCACCCATGCCGGGACTCGAACCCTGCCAGATATGGCTGCGTGTACGTAATACAGAGAGTATAGAGGTTCGAAATTTCACTGACGCCGGTAAGTCGCCCATTGCCTCAGTTGGGAGAGCGCTGGCACGGTTAGCCAGAAATTGCGGGTTCGAGTCGCGGCATGGGTGGAATTTTAAGACCCTAAATAGGTTTTTCAAATTATCCTTAGCACGGGTTAGTGCATCAAAATGGGTTAGTCAATCTTGATTTATTATATACGACATTTTCCATATAATGACTTCTTATGACATATAGACTTAATTGTTTAAAAGAATGCGTTGACAATTAGTACCGCCACTCCGTCTATCCGAACAATGACCCGCGGTTTTGCGGCTTGCCACACCGCTTTGACTGGTAACTAATAGTTCTCAGTAGATTGGAGTTCGTATCGAGATATTTTGGGAAAGTTCCTTTTTCGAAAAAAAACTAGCGTATTTGGCACTTATTTTCAAATCACGCTCATTTTGCTATGTCTTTCACACCACCTAAAATTCATGCTGTATAGTAAATCATCAGGAGATGAATTGCAAGAAAATGTTATTAAATACCACACAAATATGAGCGCGAAAGGAAATTACAAAAACTTCAACAGCGTCAGACATTTTTCTCTCCCAATGAACTTTTAATAGAGACGTCAATCAAAGATCCAATTTCAATTAGGTCGGTACCTATCACAAGTTTCTCGGTGTCATGAAAATAAAAAAACGTCAAAACGCTCAATTCCTCCCGCGAAATGACTAACTCGGGGGCCGTGGAAATTCTCTCTGTATGCTAATAGATTTCTGCCTTCAATTCGTTTCGGTTGAGTCAATATTTTCCGTATATTAAAGAGTGAAGTATCTGACGAAAATCAATTATCGGCTGCCTTGCGAGAGCTTCGATGAAAATCATTGGTCTATAAAAATGCTCGAAAACGGAGAGCTTCGTATTTTAGGTCACGTCATCTGTTATCAGTCGCATTTGTCCAATAATGGCGATAGCGCCTTCAAATAGACCTTGTCTGAAGTCTAACTACGTAGCTTGGAAAACATTTTGGCATTAAGAAAGTCAATTATATACTTTTAATACATCTTAGACACACAAAGACACACCCACACACACACACACACACACATATGTATATATAATCCTATGCCTATATCCCACGGGTAGGCATAGATTGAGCTTTGCTACCTCACAATCCTCTTTTCTTTCAACATTCATTCATTGCACACCGTTTACGGGTTTCTAACACTTCAAAATAAAAAATGTGTAAATTATTTATTGTGAGCTGCCAATTGTTCTCTATATATCTTATTAAGTCATCGATAACTTCAGATGCCGGGAGTCATAAATGTATTTTGCAATATGCGGAAACTGGTTTTTAGTTTAACTTAGCAGTAACACATACTCATTGTTATTAAGCTGCATTTTTTCTAATAAATAAATACATAATTCAAATGCCGCACTAAACTACTTAAATTTCAGCAATAAAATTCAACTCTTTGTAGACAGTAAACAATTTAGGTTTGTTCAATATTTTTTACCAAAATATTGAGAAATATTAAGAATACAATCTAATGACTACGCTCAAGGCTTCGGTAATTTGATTTCCTTTATAAGACAACAATGGGACCGCATCTTGTTAGCACCTGAAGAGTCTATTTTTTCTACTGAAGTGGACAAAGACTCCTATTCACCAGGAAACAAAATCTAGCTGATGCTTATGCGATTTTGCGACGGAGTCAAGTTACGAATTAAAGCTTGGAAATCTTAGGTTTAGGTTTAAAGTATTTATATCTCATAAGAACGATTTAACATTTCATTCACTTAAAATGATAAAACAATAATCTAAGTAACATATTATGCAACATCTCATATTTATTTACCTATTACAACTTTCTTTAATGTAATCTCATAATTTTAAAAACATATTTAGGAGCTAAAAATTCCACCCATGCCGGCATTCAAACCCGCGATCTCTGCGACTTTAGCACGGGTTAGTGCATTAAAAATAAAAATAGTATAATCTCATAATTTTAACTTAAATCCTGTAAGCGTTTCTGAATCTTTTTTAGTCTTTCGGTAGCTTGTTGAACAGTTGTACTCCTTCAAACAGAATTGTAATTTTTCCGTATTGGGTTCGTGGTGCATAAAGTTGTAAGTGATTTTTAGCGCGAGTCTGGTATCTGTGGTGTTTTGGCTTAAATTCTATGTTAGATTTGATCATTTTGTGATTAATTTTATAAATAAGTATACATGTTTGATAAATATACAATTGCCTAATATTCATGAGGCTAGTGTCTTGGTATATAGTTCGTGTAGGTGCAAGAAAATCATAACAGAAAAAAGTACTTTAATAAGTTTGTTTTGAGCTATATGTAAATTATGTATATGCGTGCCCGCCGCTGAGCCCCAAATCTCTATTAAATACTCATTATGGGGTGAGTTTGGAGTCCAGCAGCAGACTAAGATATTTTTTATGATTTGATTTACTCAAAACGTCACCATTCATCAGCAAAGTTTCGTGATCAGGAATCTTGTGAAAACAGTTTTAAAAAAGGAAAGAAGTCATGAAAAACTATCTAAAATTTGTTAGTATATCACAAACTGAACAAGAAAGAAGAAAGAAAAACACATTTGTTACAGCAACAGTTATGACTTTATGAGACACCACAAAACAAAGTAATTAACAAAACATTTGCAAACAATGGTCACGGTGTGTCTCTGCTGCTGCAATAGGTAGCTGACTCAGCATACTGCCGAGGGTATTATTCCCCAGCACTGATTTTCAGTCAGCGCCTGTCCCATGAGGGTTCCACGCGCGGCACATCATCATATTGTAATAATAATGTTATACTTAAATATAAGTAAAAAAATAAAAAAGAGCGAGTACATACACCGATAATAAAAATATTTTTACATAGATTACATAGATATAAGAATAAAAAAAAAAAACATATACATACAATTACCGGGATTAAAATACTATGACTAATTACATACATACATAAATAGAATTTACATAATAATAGTAATACTAAGTGTAAACCTTATATATAACAGCGTTACGAAGGTTATAAGCAGTGGTCGGTGTAGGTATATTGAATTAAGGTCACTGACATCAAACGTATATGTTAATATGGATACGCCTCCGAGTTTCCGGATTATTATGATAAAAATACCGGAACTATTACTACATGAAACTAGTTAAAAATGTATCAATACTCTCAACGCTATGCTGCTTGTGGCGTAGATAACCAGAATTTAATAGTAAAAAATGACTGGTGTGTAAAAACCTTGTTGTAGTAAAAGTGTTGGAGTAAAAGCCTAAGCATGTATAAAATGATATAATAATAATAATCATTTCAACACACGACATCCGGCAAACAGGGTCTTTTGTCCTCTTATCTCTATGCTCAACGCATCTGACCAATTAGAATCAAGTATCCAGGATGACTCATTGACTGTTTGTTCGAAAACAATGCGCTCGCACCGACATCCAGACCAAGTGGCTCACTCACTTATTTCGGTTCGTGGAGTGCGCTTATTTTATGTGTTGTGAATATCTTGACTTGACCCTGGCTTGTTTACTGTCTTCTGAAATCTACTTAAAACGACGAATTTGGCTTATAACTACGGACATCGATTTATTACTCTTGGATTGGGCCCATTTGAAGTTGTTTTTGTACGGGTAAGTTTTAATTATTTTCACTATTTAAGAAGGTTTTAGAACTTGGAAACAGTTAAAAAAATCACTTTATAGCAATCATCACAGCGCATGAGAGTCCGGTTTACCAAATTTTTGGAAACTCCGGTACATTCCGGAAGAAATGCATGTCCATGCTATGATATCATGACGCAAGTATCTGAAATCAATATACCTACACCGACCACTGCTTATAAGTCAGTAATTAGTATATCACAGTCAAACAAAGTCATAACCAGTCTTGTAAATAAAATAGTATCCATTTAACGACTGTTACCAATCTAACACCTCACAGCGGGGGCGACTCAAAATCAAATCCACAATTTCCGTGCGTTACGGGCATATTAAACCAGTTATCGGCTTAGTCATGGTGCGGTACGGGGACAAAAGTCTCGTGTAGCTAGGTTGTTAGTTTATAATTTTATCGGTTTTTCCATTTATAATTGATAAAAAATCTTTTAATTTCTTATATTATTGATCAATTAATCAGCTTATCAATCAATCATATATACATACATATATATATATATATATATATATATATATATATATATATATATGTATTAACTTTATAGCTTGTAATTTATATCTAATTCGGGCCCATTGAGCTCTCCTACAAGCGTATCATTCACCAGTTTCTACTGTATTGTTAACTTTACAGTAGCTTGACCCAGAGTGTCTGAGCTGTTCATATACTTCTCCGTGATGAGCACGCGCGGTAATTAAGCCCCCACACCCTCTATCTAAGATAAAGGATGTGTCATATAGTGGGATGTTTATACGCTACATAAATATATATATATATATATATTTATGTAGCGTATAAACATCCCACTATATGAGGGTGTGGGGGCTTAATTACCGCGCGTGCTCATCACGGATTGGTAATTTCAAACGCTGAAGTATATGAACAGCTCAGACACTCTGGGTCAAGCTACTGTAAAGTTAACAATACAGTAGAAACTGGTGAATGATACGCTTGTAGGAGAGCTCAATGGGCCCGAATTAGATATAAATTACAAGCTATAAAGTTAATACAGAGAGTACTTTACAATAGTAAAGAGGTTCGAAATTTCACTGATGCCGGTAGTGGCCCATTAGCTCAGTTGGGAGAGCGCTGGCACGGATAGCCAGAGGTCGCGGGTTCGAGTCCCGGCATGGGTGGAATTTTTAGCCACTAACTAGGTTTTTAAAGCCTTAAAGGGTTTCATTTAGAACAGAATGAAAATTTCAAAAGTTTTAATTTCTTTCACATTCTTAAAAGGCTTTAGATTAAAATTTCCAGTCTTTCACTGCGTCGAGTACGGCTTTTTGCAGACCTAGTTACCTGAGGCTGTCGCAAAATTTTAATCTTCCAGTGAATATACGACCTTATAACAAGCTGCGAGAGCGAAATGTTCGCTCTGAAAAGGCCACAGCAATTCTTATTGAATGAGAATCGTCTTAAGCACGTCTAAAGCTGCCTCGGCTGGTTGACTCTCAATAGTAGATGAGGACTTAGAAATGTATTTTCCCTACACTTATAGGTAGTATAAAGGAACTACAAAGGTAAAGCAGAAAAAAAAACTAACACCGGTTGTACGAGCAAAAAATACATCTAAATGTAAATAGATAGATAGGGAACACTTTATTGTGAGTAAAAAATTCAAATTACACAGATATTTCTTAACCTAAGAGTACCGACGGCGGCGGTCTTACCAGTAAAAGTGTTCTCTTCCAAAATTTACTCTTCCAAAACTTCATTCCGGAATCGCTTCTTAATATGTATTTTAGTCAAACATATTTTAGCTTTTTACTGAGAAAGATCAGCGCTCTCTGCGCGCTCTTACATTTCAAAACGTTCTGTATGTAATTAGCAGTAGCAATACCACTCGCTAACTGAAGGAAAACATCGTAAAGAAACTTGAATGTCTGAAATAACATACCTCAACGCTTCAAATTGATAATACCTAATGGTCACCCGTGATCAAGCCCGTACTCTGGTCCAAATCGTGGCAAGTGGCAGTCCCTATTCTCTGCTTACACTTCTACGGTACAGGCGTGAATTGATGGTATAAAGATTAAGTTATACGAAAAAATACAAATTGTTACATCTAAAAAAACTTATACAAGAAAAAATACAGTGGTACATATGTTGAGCTGAAAAAACAAATTTAAAATTTTCTTTTAGAAGCTGAGTCTGCATTCTTACCGCGCTGGAACAAATGTCTCCGTGAATCCAGGACAACGTCGTTTCAATTTTTGATTTTTGAATGTGGTTTTTTCATTCTCGAACATAATTAAATCATTGTAATGGACTTTATGCTCGTTTGAATGTTGTTTAAATGTTGCTGTGTGGTGTCGGCCTAGAGAATAGCACCAACCCAAATTCCTCCCGCGCTCGTCGTAAAAGGCGACTAAGGGACACAAACCGGGGAGTGGGCAGCAGCGCCCCCTGCAGTACAATTCCACCGAACTGCAATACCCAACCCGCATGCCCAGCGTGGGGATTATGGGCATCACTCCCCAATGATGGCACAACCTTGCGCTATGGCTCTCATAAGGGGAGGTCTATGTACAGCAGTGGACTTATATAGCCTGAAGAAGAAGAAATGTTGTAAATCTCTAACAGATTTCAACTTTTAGTCTTAATTTGTTATATATACGTTGTAAGTGACAACTTTTAGTATTATACATATATATATACTACATATTATATTACTCTAAAATAAATAATTATAATAACACCCTTACAACACAGTCACTTGACTTCCCAAACTAAGATACCCTGTAATAAGGTAACCAGGCAAGGACGTCACAAACAAACAAATATCAAACCCGGAACCTCTGTCTTGGTACCCACGCCTTCACGGCTAGATCAACGAGGCAGTCGTAAAAATAAACGCCATTTCGCACCCTCAGAACGATAGAGGCCTGTCTAAAAATAGTTTAAATACTCAAAACATCTCATAAAATTGAGTACCTAACAATCATAGAGAGACATAAAAAGGTATGCTCTTTCCGATGAATAGTAAAACAAAGGCACTTATTGTAAAAAAGAGCATAGCGAATCTTCCGTCCACGGCATACCTTTTTACGACTCTATGATTGTAACTCAATTTCACTATTTGTTGACTTAGGCCTCTTTCGTTCTGAGGGTGCGATTGGTAAAATCACGATTTGTCGAACCAAGATGCTGTAACGGTGCAATATCGGGAACTCAAATCACATCACACTAATATTATTAAGCTCGCCTTTGTACAATTTATGTTTTTAATGCAATAAAGAATTTTCATTCGATATAAATCCTTGAATCGTGGCAAGTGGCAGTCCCTGGTCTCTGCTTACCTATATGTATGTATGTATGTATGTATGTATGTATGTATGTATGTATGTATGTATGTATGTATGTATGTATGTATGTATGTATGTATGTATGTATGTATGTATGTATGTATGTATGTATGTATGTATGTATCCTTATGTATTCATTCATCCATTCATTCATAATAAAGGTAAAAGTTTGTGAGTGTGTATGTTTGTTAATTCTTCACGTTTAAAAACCTATTTAAAAAGGTTTTTAAATTTGTTCCTTAGCACGGGTTAGTGCATTAAAAATAAAAATAGTGTAATTCTTCACGTCTCAACGTCTGGAGCAATTTTAATAAAATTTGGTATGGACTTATCTGACACCCTTGAGGCTATGTTTAACTACGGGAAAATATCTTATTCCCATGGGAAAATCGAAGAACCGCGGGGCACAGCTAGTAAGTTTATAGTTGTGGAGCAAGAACCCCGTTATTATTTTTTTTATTTATTTATTTAAGGCACATAAGTGTAATGAAATTAAACAAACCAAAATCACAAAAACCTGGGAGGTTCATGCGTGATTTTCGGAGAACACTCTATACAATACACAACAGTTCATATTACATAATATGGTAATAAACATTAAGTTGATTAACTTAAACCCGTATTCACCTACTTGCTTAAGTTAGTGAATCCGGAATCAAGCTGATAATATGTGGTGCTTAAGAAGGTAATTTGGAACATTAGTTTTAGCTTCAGAGGTACTTTTTCAATAGTATAAGATAAGATAAGAATATTCTTTATTGTACACCAGAGCACATATTATAAAACATGTAAAGATACAAAGTACAAGTGGCGGCCTTATTGCTAAAAGCAATATACCAAAAGTTAAAGACACATTTCAAGTACTGTGCAATGCAGGCATTTGAAATCGGCTTTAGGCCGATTCCATTTGCCTTTCGGTTGCCAGTAGCAATTTCCATTTATTACGGGCTCTTTTCTCAGATGTATGCCACTGCTGAACGGGCAATCATATTATCGGCTCGGAAATATTGCAAAGAATCTTTTAGCTAATCAATTTTGTTTTGGAAAGCAATCTCGCTGAATGCTTGCTCTATGACGTTTGTCTGGGGAAACGTTTGACAATATTAACTTGTGGTAAAATTTTACTTCAACATAACATTTACATACAGGCACATACATTGCTTCTGGCCCACACTATTATACCCTGTGTCGTGGTAACCAGAAACAGCCACATCACAAAAATGTAAACATCCAAGTTTTGGGGTTTTTGTCTGTCCCCAGCCGGGGTTCGAATCCGGGACCTCTCGCATGGTAGGCAGATGCGCTGCCGCCAATTTCAACGCGTTTTGCGTGGTCAACTTTGACCACGCAAAACGCTCGAGGCCTAGTGGAACCCAGTGATTGGATTCAATCGCTTAGATTAAGCAACAGCAGCCGTAGTGTAGGACGCCCTCCGACCTGGTGGGATGATGATCTGCGAAAAACTGTCGGCAGATGCTGGATGCGGCAAGCTGAAGACAAGGCGCTATTGCGTTCATTAGGGGAGGGCTATGTCCAGCAGTGGACTACATAACATAACCTGTAGAAGAAGAAGAAGAAGAAGCCTTGATCAGGTGCTGGATGAGTGATCATTCCGTCATCCCGTGACTACCGTTTGTGGCATTTTTTCCAAGCGCCTCCATGCTCCGCAAGGCACGTTAAGCCGTTGGTGCCATCTGTCATGTAATGGCGCTCGCTAAGCCACGTCAAAGGCCTTATGGGCGGCTTGATAACTTCTGACAGTAAGCTTCGCCACTGTCTTACAATCCTCCACCAACCCGGAATTTGCCGCCGCGGTTGAGTGTGGCCTAATCTTCTGCGATGCAGGAAGAGATCCGTGCCGCAGCAGTGGGGACATACAAAGGGTTGATATCAATTTGCCAACTTTGGTTGGCTGTATAGGACATTGTGATACAAAAAATTGAACTCCTAAAATGTCTAGTTATGTTATGAACTACTGTACTGAATTTCACACTTCTAGAAAGGTTGTGTGTCCGTCAGTCGATCTACTATAAAAATAAAATATTATAAAAGATATTTGAATATTTGGACACGGATTCAAAATGATATTTGAAAAAATTTAACTGTCTGTTACTTTTATCGCTTAAGCCTTGACACGAAATTGCCCCATCAATTTATACTGAAATGTTTTTTTGGGTCAACAGCCGACTAAATGAGGTAAACACGGGCAATCATTTTGTAACGTTGACGTATATAGCAGACGTTTTATTTATTTTGCGTTCGTTGGCTGACACTAACTAACTTATTATTATTAATATTACTTACTAACTTTGAGGATCCGTTAGTGCCAGCTGTCATGTCTTTAAGCCATGTCAGAGGCCTTATAGGCGGCTTGATAACTTCTGACAGTAAGGCCCGCCACTGTCTCACAATCATCCACCAACCTGACCTTGATTCCCGTGGTGGAGTATGGCCTAACCTTGCTGTGATGCAGAAAGAGCTTTGTGCTCCAGCCGTGAGGAAAAAAGGATATGCAGTGGGGACATACAAGGTTTGACATCGAATTTTGAGAAGAAACCGGTCGGGTATATCTGAGTATCTAGCTGTTCACATAACTCAAGCCTTGTTGTCAAACCACTGCAGGTATGCTTAGCAATTACCCCATACTCTTTCACTGAGAGAAGGTTGCCTTGGGCTTATGTTTATCAGTCCAGGGGAGTAGATGTACAAACAAATCTAATTATTTCAGTTTTATACGAATTATACATACTCAAATTAGATTTCTTTTGAAAATCTTTCTTGCTTTATCCTCTTCATATATGCAAGCCAAAATAACAATCCTTTCCTAATTAGAGTCACTACATTCTTTTTCAGACCACAACGTTCGCTAATCATTTCAGTTTGCTAAGTAACTCTGTAAAGGCTCTTAGGTCATCAAACCACAAGCTTTCGTTGGAATGAAATCATTTTAAAAGCACTCGCTGAACCTTTTTTTACAGCAATTCTTTTGTTCTTAATACTTAACTTAAATTCTGAACTTTACAATTTTATGCTCTATTGGACACGAAACATTTGACAGACATTACAAAACAAATAAAATTTACAAAAGCGAGCTTATCTCTAAAAGAGATCTCTTCCAGCTAACCTTAGAGAGCATCTATTTGATGCATCCCGCCATACTTTGTAGCACAGATGCCAACCTAACGACCGGTTACTTTTTGAATAGTATCAACCACACTTTCGAGTTTGTAGGTACTCATATCGTGACACTATTTTATTGAATACTTTTAATATCGTGACTTAGATTGACTTCTTCTTCTTCTCTTCTTCTACAAGCTATATTAGTCCACTGCTGGACATAGCCCTCACCTAATGAGCGCCGAAGCGCCCTGTCTTCAGCATGCCGCTTGCAGCATCTGCCGGAAGTTTTTCGCAGATCTTCACCCCACCTAGTCTGAGGGCGTCCTACACCATGTTTGCTGAGTCGCAGTCTCCACTCAAGAACACGTTGACGACAACGGTTGTAAGTTTCACGCGACATATGGTCAATTGACCATATTTAAATTGACTATTAATCGATAAAGCAATCTGGGAAAGAATATCAATGCAAACCAATGCCAGAATGATCAAATGCAACGCTGTTTTCATTAAAATTGTCCAAAATCATGACATCAAGTTTCAAAGAAGAACATTTGGTAAACGGCCAAACTTGGTGAGGGAACTTGCAGCTGACAAAAAAGAAATATTGTGCAAATCTAGATTTTTAACAATAGACCAAGATAAGCTCGAATCTCGGCACCCTACTTCCGTTTCGGGGAAAGAAGACAGTCGGAGACAAAAGTAAAATTAATTCGTGAAACTTGAATAAAGTTAAATATTCCATTAGCTCAGTTGGAAGAGCGCTGGCACGGATAGCCAGAGGTCGCGGGTTCGAATCTCGGCATGGGTGGAATTTTTGACCTCTAAATAGGTTTTTAAAATTGTCCTTAGCACGGGTTAGTGCAAGAATATAGTAAAGTTCAATATTATAAAAAATGTTTTTACACGGATTTTACTCGTTTATTTTTTTTAGTGTTGACTTTATATAAAATAATTAGTTTGCCTATTTTGGAACGTAACTTCATAATTTGCTTTTGTAATTTTTGCCGAGGCTAGTAAACTAACCGTTAATGCTTTCAAAAAGACGCCTGTCACCTCAGTCTTCCGAGACCACTTTTTCTTTTTTTTCCAATTTTCAGAAAATTGGAAAAAAAGGAAAAATAAACGAGTAAAAACCGTGTGAAAACTGTATTTATTATGTCTAGTGCTCGTGTTAACCTTAGAAAAAACTATAAAGTTAAATATTACTTAACACTGAGCAACTGAGCAGCGTCAACTGACCTGAGAGATCCAGGTTCCCTTCTCAGCGCGGGCACGTACTAACGATTTTGTTGTCTAAGTTATGTACATTTATGAAGTTATAGTAGGAATACCATTCGCTTGTGAAGGAAAACGTCGTGAGGAAACCCGAGTGTCTGAGGTGTCCAAATCCCTCAGCGCTTGGTGCCAATCCGCGGTGCCAATGCGTGGTAATTAAGCCCATACTCTCCCTCTGAGAGAAGGCCTGTGCCCAGCAGTGATATATTTACAGGCTATGTAAAAAAATACTTAAAACATTTCCCATTAAGTGTAGTGGGAAATCAGGAAAATTTTAAGGGTTTTACAGTACATTCATAATGTAACACCAAAATATATACTAGCAACTAAGTGTAGATACATAGATAGAGAACACTATTGCACAACCGAAAAAAATAATACAACCATGATTTCTTAAATCTAAGTGTTATACAACTGGCGGTCTCATCGCTGAGGGCGATCTCTTCCAGACAACCTTTGTAACCACAGGGAAGTGGAAAGCACAGGCTCGTGCTTATTTCAGCAAAAAAGTTGTACACAAACAAAAAACTATTTGTCTAGTACATACCATGCGTCATGTAAATAACTTAGGCATGTTATATTGTAAGTAAAATAAAATATCCTATGTTATCTTATAAACCCTCCTAAGTGGGTTTACCCGCTATATTTAACACTTGACCTAAAAACGTGGATCCAAACGGCCGACCTAAAACGCGGCTAGTAACCATGCGGATTTCGTACTTACCTCCCGTTTCTCGTAGCTGTTTATGTACTATCAGCCGCTCAGAACTATCAGTTGTTTTTCTATGTACCCTGGCCAACTAACAATTGTTAACATATGAAAGAAAATAAAAAAACCGTATTATCACTTAGAGTCGTGTTGAGTTTTAACATACCTACTATATTTTGCTATTCACACGCAAAACATAAGTATGTTAAAACTCAACACGACTCTAAGTGATAATACGGCTTTTTTATTTTCTTGTTGTTTCTTATTCTCGATATCCCGATCCCTTTGTATGTCCCCACTACTTGGACACAGGTCTCCTCCTGCATCGCACGAAGGTTATGCCATACTCCACCACAGGGGGCAAAGTCCGGGTTGGTGGAGGATTGTAAGACAGTGGCGGGCCTTACTGTCAGAAGTTGTCAAACCGCCCATAAGGCCTTTGACACTGGCACTGTCTTACAATCCTCCACTAACCTGGACTTGGCTCCCGAGGTGGAGTATGGCCTACCCTTACTGCGATGCAGGCAAATACCTATACCCCAGCAGTGGGGACATACCTGTGTTACAAATTCACTGATTTACAAACGTATTTACAGCAAAGTTTCCCACGGCGACCGAGATACGTTCAACAACTTCTTTCCAATAGATTCCATTGTGTTTTTCGGCCGAGCGTACGTATTGTTGAGGGCGGCCCACGGAAAGGATCTCGCAATTTCCCCCGCCTTTCAAAAGGGCTTGTATAAATAAGAATAATCTTATTGTTACTTTCCTCTTTTCGGAACTCTTCATTCTGTACAGTCTACTTTATGTGCAGGTGGATAAACATAAATAATATGTTTTTTTTAATCGACTAACCCTTAAGTCGCCGATTAGCTCAGTTGGGAGAGCGCTGGCGCGGTTAGCCAGAGGTCGCGGATTCGAGTCGCAGCATAGGTGGAATTTTTAGCCTCTAAATAGGTTTTTAAAATTGTCCTTAGCACAGGTTAGTGCATCAAAAAATAAAAATGGGCACAGTGATATCATTCCGATGTAAAACCTAACTGCAAAGTAGGTACTCGGTGCTGCAAGTGATGCAAATAAAATTACTTCAGCCAGATGTTGCTGCCTGTACGTAATACAGAGAGTATTGTAAAGAGGTTCGAAATTTCACTGATGTCGGTGAGTCGCCCATTAGCTCAGTTGGGAGAGCTCTGGCACGGTTAGCCAGAGGTCGCGGGTTCGAGTTTTCTAACGCCTGGATCCCAGAAGGGTAGGCAGAGACCAGGGACTGCCACTTGCCACGACCCTGACATCAACGTTAATGAGTCTTAGAAATACGCACGTCAGTTCCAATGTGCTGGTCACAACACTTATGTAAGCAAAAGAGACTTGGGTGTGGCAAAAGAATCAAGAAAGTAGAATTAATGCAGTCAAGGTCCAAACAAGGTCAAACAAGGTCCTTTAGAAGTATGTGTAGTGTTACTTTCAACGACAGGATGCGCAATAGTCTGATCTAAGAAATCTAAGTAGTATGTTTTTTATTTTAAATTCTATAAACGTCTCACTGCGGAGCACCGGCCTTCTTTCAGAGAGAGTATGGGCTTAATTACCACGCGTGCCCACCGTGGATTGGCAATTTCAAGTGCTAATGTATTTGAACACGTCAGATCCTCGGGTTTCCTCACGATGTTTTTCTTCTCCGTTAGCGAATGGTATTGCTACTACAACTTCACAAATGAATTTAACTTACAATATAAAGTTATATAATACTTATAAACTTAGAAAATACCTGACCGTAAAGCAGTATGTAACAGTCATTAATTCTCTAATATAAGAACTAATCACTGGACTGCCTCGTTGGTCTAGTGGTATCGCGCTTGATTCCAGTTCCAGAGGACGTGGGTTCATGGCCATTGGACATTTACATTATTTTTTACCGATATTGTCAGTTTGGGCGTAGTTTCGTATTTGTGATATGCGTGTTATTGAGTGAACCTCAGTGTAGGACGTCCAACCAGGTGGGATGACGAAAACTAGGCAAGCTGAAGACAGGGCGCTATTGTGTTCATTAAGGGAGTGCTATGACGAGCAGAGTACTAATAGAACCTGAAGAAAAAGAAGAAGATATACCTGGTCCAAGTAGCACAGGATATCCTAGTTTGGAACCTTGATTATGTAACTTTCATGTATACATCTGTGTGAGAAAGCGGAATAGTTACAAACCTCTGCCGTCTAGATATCAGGCATAATATAGGGGATACAATAATTCTGTGAATATCTGATGCGTGATACTAATATTGAGCCACAGAATTGTACGAGACCAGTAGATTTTCGTTTTTGTTTTTTCCACACATATGTATGCGTGAAAAGTTACATAATCAAGGCGCATTGTGTTGTGTGGACGTTATTTATTAATATACAATGGCGCGTTTTGTTCGATTTAGACAGTTACTAAATGTCAATTTCTTACCCACCTCATGAGACCACCTAGATGAACCGTTCAAAGTATTTTTTTACAACGGCTCACCTTTATTCACCTGGGTGATCTTTGGAAAATATTTAGTTTCCACCCTCCATCTTGCTATAAAAACTTTTCAGATTTGAAGTGCATAGAGATTCTGAGTAACAATGGCCTATTTTAAATGTTTTGTTGAAATTTTTATTGTTCAACATTGACAGTTTATAAGTTTATGGATTTCCTGTTATTTTTCGTTTTTGCATACAGATGTATACATAGTTATAAAACCTTTTTATGTAATTGTACGTATATTATTATTTAAATATATGTACTTTATATTGTAGGTAATTTTAAGTAATTATACTCTCGCACTATTTTGCTATTTTTAAAGAAAGTAAATTACTAACCATGGAAGTGCGCCATAGATATTATAACGGCCAGTACCAAATTTCTAAGGTGTACCGTCATCAATATTAAGTTAAGAGCATTCAAGTTCAATCTGAGAGGTGAGCCGTTGTAAAAAAAACTTTCAGCGGTTCACCCAGAGTGCTTAGTGCGAGTTTGACTGATCCAATCGAATAACTTTACTACCGCGTTAATCGAGCATTGAGTAGTGAGTATGAGTAAGTTAACCGTTCGAACTGGCAAAACGCTGTCACAGTACAACTCGCACTCGCGTTTATTCGTGTTTTGGCTGCTAAACGTGTTCACTTCTCAACGTAAACCATTACAACTCCCACTCAGCAATTTTAATTTCCATACTTGTCGCTAGGTGGCGCTTCCTCCATGCCATAGAAATATGAGTTTACGTTAACGCGATCGAGTAGTTAAAAAACTCGCACTAAGCACTCTGAGAGGTGAGCCGTTGTAAAAAAAACTTTCAGCGGTTCACCCGGTGGTCTCATGAGGTGAATGAATGAATGAATGTTAAATTCTTTATTGCACTAAAACATAATTCGTACAAAGGCGAGCTTAATACTAGATAGTATTTTCTTTCAGCTAACCCACGATGTAGCGGACAAAGGAAGGGGTAGTACCAGTAAACAATATAATATAGGAGTGGTTTATTGCATAAACTACCGATTAACTAAATAATACAAATATCATTCCGATGTAAAACCTAACTGCAAAATAGGTACTCGGGGCTGCAAGTGATGCAAATTACTTCAACCAAATGTCGTTGCCTGTACGTAATACAGAGAATATTGTAAAGAGGTTCGAAATTTCTCTGATGCCGGTGAGTCGCCCATTAGCTCAGTTGGAAGAGCGCTGGCACGGATAGCCAGAGGTCGCGGGTTCTAATCCCGGCATGGGTGGAATTTTTAGCCTCTAAATAGGTTTTGAAATACAAATATACTTGAGGTGGACGGTGGGTAAGAACTCACAGTGGTTAATAGCCCGGTGTGTTTGTGTCTTAAAGCGCTTGTAGACCTGTAGACCTTGGTGCATGGCATTGTACTCCTCACGTGCGTTTTTTGCTTGCTGTGTTGTGTCGGCCTAAAGAATAGCACCAACCCAATTCTTCCCGCGGGTGTCGTAAAAGGGGACTAAGGGAAACAAACCGGGGGGTGGGCAGCAGCGCCCCCTGCAGTACAATTCCACCGAACTGCGATCCCCTATCCGCATGCCCAGCGTGGGGATTATGGGCATTACCCTCTATGATAGCACAAAATGGCGCTCTTTAGGGGAGGGCTATGTCCAGCAGTGGACTAGTATAGCCTGACGACGACGACGATCTTTGGCGTCAGAGCTTTTTAATGTACGTTTTTTTATAGCACGACTTAGGATGATATAGACTAATTCAAACAACCATTGCCGGTTTTACAAGTAGGTCTCAGAGGTAGAAACTTTTTTATTATGGCTCTTATAAATTCGTTCGTGCGTTGCGTTCATAAATAACTTAACTGTCTTAGTTCAACTGCCATCAAAACCGGCTCTTTGTCTAACTGTCATCAAAACTAGAATAGACCATCGAAGATGCTTATAAATAAATATTCATGGACATATGACACAGATCTCGTTAGCCCTTTACTAAGTACAACTAAATGACTTGTGTTATAGGTGCTAACTCGACGATAGATTTAATACAATAAATACATAGATAACATCCAAGACCCGAGATAAACTAGAAAAGTTCGTTTCCTAGTTTGACCCGGCCGGGGATCGAAACCGAAAACCCAAGAATGTCACGTGTTTATGCGATTAAAAATTATGTCTAAATTGCGCCGTTATGGGATATAAAATTTTTATTCAGTGTCTTCTAACCTTTTGCGAAACCACCACTTGCAAAATTTAAAATGGATACATTAAATTTTGCAAGTGGTATATCGCGGCAAGCTGAAGACAGGGCGCTAGGGCGCTCATTTGGGGAGGGCTATGTCCAGCAGTGGACTACCTTATATAGCCTGAAGAAGAATAAGAAGTGGTATATCTATTTTTCATTACTTATTTTTATCCATTTTTTGTGAATATTGCGATAACCCAATTCTTACCGCGGGTGTTGTAAAAGGCGACTAAGGGACACAAACCGGGGGGTGGGCAGCAGCGCCCCCTGCAGCACAATTCCACCAAACTGCGATCGCCAAGCCGCATGCCCAGCGTGGGGATTATGGGCATTACCCCCCAATGATGGCACAACCTTGCGCTATGGCACTCATGTGGGTAGGGCTATGTCCAGCAGTGGACTAACATAGCCTGAAGAAGAAGATTGTGATAAATCGGATGGTGTCACGTTTAAACAGATATTTCTTGATTGCAGTTTTAGTGTAGGCACACACATACACACACAAACACGCGCACGTACGCACACATGCACACACATACACACTTCTATACCTAAAATAGACAGCGATATTTTTTTTCTTTCTTTTTTAAAAATGATCAATTATGTTTTGTACAATTTTTTGTTTTTGATTCATTCTGCATGCATGTAAATCTAAATACTATGCAAAATTTAGAATGTACTTTACTCACTAAGCTTAAAAATATAATAATAAGGAAGAGCGGGGTATCTGTAACACAGGTTTTGACTTAGTACAGAGCCCCAATGACGTGTAAACTGTAACCGCTGCTTATTGAATAAAGATTTTTTTTTCATTAGTAACAAAATAATTTGTCAACAATTAACGGGTAGATTTTTTCTTGAGTATTATGGATGTAAGAGATAGATAGATAGAGATAGAGAAAACTTTATTGTACATAAAAATGGAAATTACACAGATATTTCTTAACCTAAAAGTGCAGACGGCGGCCTTATCACTAAAAGTGATCTCTTCTAGACAACCTTCGGATGAACTGGACTGATACATTAGAGAAGGAAGTAGATGTACAAAAAAAAAAACATAGAAAACATTAATTTTTAGAGGTTCCAAATACATGCCTCAATAACAGTGTGAATAAATAAAATTATCAACAGATACATACAAACAATTAACATAAATAAAAAATGAATATTATACATAAATAATTAACAAAATATACACATTTAAAAACCTATTTAGAGGCTAAAAATTTCACCCATGCCGTACGTAATACAGAGAATATTGTAAAGAGGTTCGAAATTTCACTGATGCCGTGAGTCGCCCATTGGCTCAATTAGTAGAGCGCTGGTACGGATAGCCAGAGGTTGCGGGTTCGAATCCCGGCATGGGTGAAATTTTTAGCCTCTAAATAGGTTTTTAAATTTGTTCCTTAGCACGGGTTAGTGCATTAAAAATAAAAATATTGTAAAAATATACACATTCACAGGAAATAAGTAGAAAACAACAACAGCAGGATAATATTACAAAATTAAATAATAACAGTATTACAGTGTAGTAGTGAGATAGAACTCCTTTACCATAGCCTAACGGCCTTACTAATAAATAAGTTATACACTCTGAATAACTATTTGACGTATATCAATTTAAACTGGTTTAACTGCATTTCGCGTACAAATAACCAGTTTGTCAGACCTCGCATAACGGCTTACTAATAATGGTTATGAGCTGTGTATACACAGCTCATAACCATTATTAGTAAGGCCGTATCTGTTTAGAAACAGAATTAGTCGTAAAATTAACTCGTGCTACGACGTCGCACATTCAAACCGCTAAAAAGCACTCGACTTTTTGAAATGGCCCGCTAAGCAATTAATAAATCGTGTGTGCTCATGACGGCTTAATTTCGTTATGCAATATTCAGAGAATATTGTTATCGACGTGGCAACAAAGCTTGCCTACAAACCATAAAATTAAATGTGCCATTAAAAAAAATAATGCAGAAAAAATTACGTAAATTGTGTTTTCGTTCCTTCCGTAAATATAGAGGTGAAGGGTTGAATTCTATCTATAATATAAAAATGAATCCCCGAATGTGTTGGTAAGCGAAAATCTCAAGATCGGCTGAACCGATTTTGCTTATTCTTTTTCTAGAATATTCCTTGTAGTACGAGGATGGTTCTTACGAAGAGAAAAATAAAAAAAAAATAGAGAATCGACTGTTATCTAGGCGGTACGAAGTTCGCTGGGTCAGCTAGTTTATAATAAATTACTGTTGGAGGTAATATTATACCTTCCGCCTTTTACGAGCGACACATGTTGTTTAATGCACTTTTTGTAATGTCTAAGTAACTTTGAAATAATGGTTCTTTAAAGCTTCTTTAAAGCTACAATTTTTCTATAAGTTCTTCTTCTTTGATCTTTTCACTTCTAGGGCAACATAGGGCCTCAAGCACAGATTTACACCTGTAAAGGTGGTTTGAATAATGAATCGCAATAATTGATTAATTAATAAATAAATAAATAGATAGAGAACACTTTAACAATAAAGTGTTATCTATGTACCTATCTATCTATTGTATCTATTATAGTCTAGTTATCATAAAAAAAATTAGATAGATATTTTTTAACTTCAGTGTACAGGCGACATCTTTATCACTAAAAGTGACCTTTTACAGACAACCTAAAACAAGTAATTGGTGGCGAAATATTTTTTCTATGACTCTGAGAAACTTTTTAAATTACATTGAACCAAAACGAAACAACATGACCAACTATCATACATTACTTTGATCGGTCTGTAAAGATAACGTGAAACTGAGAAAAACTGACACAGAAAAAGACGAAAATTGTGTTATTTTAAGTTTTCATCGCTTGTTTGCGTGACTGCAAGGAATTTGCTCAGCACCTT
The DNA here is from genome assembly GCA_934045075.1 of Yponomeuta sedellus. Classification (NCBI taxonomy): domain Eukaryota; kingdom Metazoa; phylum Arthropoda; class Insecta; order Lepidoptera; family Yponomeutidae; genus Yponomeuta; species Yponomeuta sedellus. The sequence goes on from OW203737.1 coordinate 5,350,406, forward strand.
ATTAGAACATCAACTTTTATGCCTCCATTTTAACGTTGAAGTTACTGGTTATGTGCAGGGCATATTTTCTTCTTTATGAAAATGACAACGGCGCCCATGATATTGGCCACTTGTATGAGAAATAAAGTATGCCTGAAACTTATAATCTCTTTCATTTAAATTAAATTGAATTCTTTTTTTATGGCACCCCTAGGATTCTGCCAATATTATATTGGTGTTATTTAACGCCAAAGCAAAACGACAATAGCGACCACAATATTAGCCAGTTGCATGGGAAATAAAGTATGGCTGAAACTTATCGATCTTTTATCGATCGTTATGAAACCTTTATATGTCCCCACTGTTGGGACACGGGTCTCTTACTGTATGGTAGGAAGGTTAGGTTATACTCCACCACGGGGGCCAAGTCCGGGTTGATGGAGGATTATAAGACAGTAGCGGGCCTTACTGTCATAAGTTATCAAGCCGCCCATAAGGCCTCTGACATGGCTTAACGACTGCCATTAGATGACAGCCGGCACCACCGGATTAACGTGCCTCGCGAAGCATGGAAGCGCTCGGAAAAAATGCCACTAGCGGTAGTCACGAGATGGTCACCCGTCCAGTACCTGACCGCACCTGTTGTTGCTTGACTCAAGTGATTGATAAAAAGTTAAAATTACTTTGCTGAATTCCGCCAAAAATCAAGCACCATGCAGTTAGCTAATGCACCGCCCTCCCTCCCACTTTTTCAAGCAGAAGCAAAACACGAACACACCACCACCAACACCAATACTTGTGTGAGAAAACACGCGACGCGTTTCGCCTCTAACACGAGGCATCCTCAGGCTCCCAAATGCAAGTGGATTTTTGGCGGAATTCAGCAAAGTAATTTTAACTTTTCAAGTGATTGATTTCAATCACTCGGTTCCAGTAGGCCACGAGCGCGTATTGGTTTTTATACTAGAATAATTTAAGGCCGAAGCAAAAACGACGCGAGGATACTTGAGTAGATAGATAGATAGATAGATAGATAGATAGATAGATAGATAGATAGATAGATAGATAGATAGATAGATAGATAGATAGATAGATAGATAGATAGATAGATAGATAGATAGATAGATAGATAGATAGATAGATAGATAGATAGATAGATAGATAGATAGATAGATAGATAGATAGATAGATAGATAGATAGATAGATAGATAGATAGATAGATAGATAGATAGATAGATAGATAGATAGATAGATAGATAGATAGATAGATAGATAGATAGATAGATAGATAGATAGATAGATAGATAGATAGATAGATAGATAGATAGATAGATAGATAGATAGATAGATAGATAGATAGATAGATAGATAGATAGATAGATAGATAGATAGATAGATAGATAGATAGATAGATAGATAGATAGATAGATAGATAGATAGATAGATAGATAGATAGATAGATAGATAGATAGATAGATAGATAGATAGATAGATAGATAGATAGATAGATAGATAGATAGATAGATAGATAGATAGATAGATAGATAGATAGATAGATAGATAGATAGATAGATAGATAGATAGATAGATAGATAGATAGATAGATAGATAGATAGATAGATAGATAGATAGATAGATAGATAGATAGATAGATAGATAGATAGATAGATAGATAGATAGATAGATAGATAGATAGATAGATAGATAGATAGATAGATAGATAGATAGATAGATAGATAGATAGATAGATAGATAGATAGATAGATAGATAGATAGATAGATAGATAGATAGATAGATAGATAGATAGATAGATAGATAGATAGATAGATAGATAGATAGATAGATAGATAGATAGATAGATAGATAGATAGATAGATAGATAGATAGATAGATAGATAGATAGATAGATAGATAGATAGATAGATAGATAGATAGATAGATAGATAGATAGATAGATAGATAGATAGATAGATAGATAGATAGATAGATAGATAGATAGATAGATAGATAGATAGATAGATAGATAGATAGATAGATAGATAGATAGATAGATAGATAGATAGATAGATAGATAGATAGATAGATAGATAGATAGATAGATAGATAGATAGATAGATAGATAGATAGATAGATAGATAGATAGATAACACTGTTGTACATAAAAAAGGAAATTACACAGTCTAAGGTGCACTTCAGCGCTTGAGATTGCCAATCCACTGTGGGCACGCGAGGTAATAAAGCCAATATTCTTCTCTCTGACAGAAGATCCGCGCCCTCTGGTGAAAGGTATGCTGGTATACAAGAAAGTAACGTGCAAAGCCATCCAAGCCTCGGGTCTGCTCACAATATTTTCCTTCGTCGTTAGCGTGTGGTATTTCTACTACAAATCCGATATACGTAACGTTGAAAATAAACAAGGTCTCTCGCTTGCGAGTCCATTGCTCAACCCACCAGATACCACCGCTTCACGATTGAAAATTGACACGTAAAACCATATAAAGACTAGATAAAATATGGTCAGGGATATGAAGAAAAATTTATCTATTTAATTCAATAGCTCGTGAATTGGGTATTGTTTTTAATTCTGTATTGATAATCTCTTGACCTTGACAATAACAATCGAAAACCACTGTTATCTTCAAGGTCAGCATTGAGGAGATTAACATCAAGTCAATTTGAAAGGGAATGTGTTTAACCTTTGAAAATATACATACTCGCTTCATATACATATTATATTGCTATATTATGAGGCTAGTTTATTAATATAATAAATAAATAAATAAACTAGCCTCATAAAATGTATAAGTTATTTTATATATGCACCTACATCCTTATATTTTTTACATACAACTTCGTACTCTCTTCATCTTTCAGTCCTATCCATCCTTAGGTTATCTGCATACTATGTAATTTAGATATTTAAGTTCTAAAAAACAGAACTAATGATTACTGTATGTATGAAGTGCAATCATAATCAACCCATTATGTCCCCACTGAGGGGCACGGCTCTCTTGCCTGAGAAAGGTATAGGCCATACTCCACCACGGGGGCCAAGTCCGGATCGCAGAACTTTTCAAGCCGCCCTAAGGCCTCTGACTTGGCTTAACGACTGCCATCTATCAACGACAGCCGGCACCAACTGCTTAAAGTGCCTTGCGAAGCACGGAACCGCTCGGAAAAATGCCACTAGCGTTAGTCATAGACTCACCCATCCATGCACTGAACGCGCCCTATGTTGCTTAACCTTCTTGATCGTTTAAGATCACTCAGGCAGCCGGGGCTACGAGCAATTCGTGAAGGGTATTAATCTAATCTAAAACATAACAATTTTCCAGAGTATTTTTACGGTAAATTTCACGAGATTTAAGCAACGATAGTGCAAGCACTAAAAACGGATGGACCTCGGGCAGATGCCCGGTATGGTTACCAATGTCGACCGATAGAATTTTTACGTCGTTCCTAAAATTGGATCACGGCGAACTTTAAAATGTTCAACATAGCTGCCCAATATCTTCGCTGGGTCGACGCGTTCCAATCGCTATGTTCCGTTTGGGTGTATATAAATTTGATTTGAAATTTGCCGCAGGTTCGACTCTCAGTGCGTACATTTAGTTTTCTGAGTTATATACATTTATGAAGTTATAATAAATTCTATACTATAGTAAGTAAATATTCTTAATAAATAAATAAATATTCATGGACATATTACGCAGATCTCTTCAGCCCCATTCTAAATACAACTAAATAACTTGTGTTACAGGTGCTAACTCGACGATATATTTAATACAATAAATACATAGGTAACATCGAAAGAAGTGAAAGAAAACATTGTATAGAAACCTGAGTGTCTGCTGTGTTCAAATACTCCATATAGTAGTTATAGTAGCAATATAGCGAGTTATAGCGAGCTGAAGTGGCAGTGGGCTGGCCATATCTCGCGAAGAACTGACAACCGTTTGAGTAAACGTGTTCTTGAGTGGAGACCGCGACTCGGCAAACGTTGTGTAGGACGCCCTCCGACCAGGTGGGATGACGATCTGCGAAAAACTGCCGGCAGATGCTGGATGCGGCAAGCTGAAGACAGGGCTCTATGGCGCTTAGGGGAGGGCTATGTCCAGCAGTGGACTACATAATATAGCCTGAAGAAGAAGGAAGACATCAGTGTTTGCCTCTTGTCATGTTCCAGAAAGATCTTTCGCTTCCTTAACATTTATTAGTTTGTTTGTTACATTTTATTGCACAAAATATACAAAGTAAAGCACTTACGTAACAGGGTTGACTTATATTATGAGCAAAGGCGGACTTATTTCTATAGAAATTTCTTCCAGCCAGCCATCATGTTTATATTTTTATACAGACAGCGGGAAAAGGCAAGTAAAGTACAAACAATAATTACACAGTTATCTCAATTGTGTTGTTGTGTTAGTTCGGGATTTTGGGAACAATTAGCCTATGCTTTACTGATTAATACATCCTCTCTTTGGCCGAAGACAGCCTGTATTGTCCCTTACCAGCTCTACCACTCACTTTCGCTCGATACCTTTTTGTCGTCAAGCTTTCTTCTATTTTCACATATTTTATTATTTCAACCTCCTAAGCCCTGGAGGTGACAGTTACTTCAAATCTTCTAAAACTACGTAGATTATGAAGAAATTTTTCTTCTCGTTGTCCAAAAAATTATGAGGAAATTATTGAACCTGGAACACTAAGTTTTCCGGACTTCCTACTAAATCATTGCGTGTAAATTAAGAAAGGTTGTGTTTAGTTTTAGATACAAAATATATGTAAATATTAGTTTAAGTTATAAGCTTTCAGCCATCCGCTGAAATTAAGCCCCAACCCCCACAGCATTAAGCTAAGCGGAAACCTTTTCGGTACCTTCATGTTAGTTTTAGCCTAATCAGGTGTGTGTTTAATACTAGTTTGTATAAATATTATTGTGAATATGTAGTACATTTCCACCAGGTAACGGTAAAGAAAAACATTGTGAGGAAATGGGTGCTTTAGGTTGTCCGCAGCGCTTGAATATGACAATCCACGATGGGGACGCGTGATAATTAATAAAGCCCATACTCTCTCTGAGAGATGGTCTGTCCCCGTAATGAGACGTATACAGTACGAATTTTGAGTAGTTTGAAAGCCATAGCAGAACTAACATGCCTTATCAAAAGCTATTGAATTTATGTACACTTGTTCGTTAGTTCGTTCGTTCGTTTGTTTGTTTGTATGTATGTATGTATGTATGTATGTATGTATGTATGTATGTATGTATGTATGTATGTATGTATGTATGTATGTATGTATGTATGTATGTATGTATGTATGTATGTATGTATGTACGTACGTACGTACGTACGTACGTACGTACGTACGTATGTATGTATGTATGTATGTATGTATGTATGTATGTATGTATGTATGTATGTATGTATGTATGTATGTATGTATGTATGTATGTATGTATGTTCGTTCGTTCGTTCGTTCGTTCGTTCGTTCGTTCGTTCGTTCGTCCGTCCGTCCGGCATCAGTGAAAGTACAAGAAGAATACAGAGAGTATTGTATAGAGATTCGAAATTTCACTGATGCCGTGAGTCGCCCATTGGCTCAATTGGTAGAGCGCTGGTACGGATAGCCAGAGGTTGCGGGTTCGAATCCCGGCATGGGTGAAATTTTTAGCCTCTAAATAGGTTTTTAAAGGAATACTCTGACCATATCTTACTTCTACTAAGTGAAGCGGTGGTAGTTCAGTGGGTAGAACCATGAACTGGCAAGCGAGAGCCCAATGACTTTGTTTAATTTCAAAGTTACGAACATTTGCGAATTTGGAGTCGCAATACCACTGCTAACTGTGAAGGAAAATATCGTGAGGAAACCCACGACTTGGTTGGCTCCGCACGTATTGACTAGTCTTACCTGTGGGCTAGGCCGACTAAGCTACACCATCTATAAAACCATGTCCCAGGCACTACAGCGTCGGAGTGGTCCCTTCACCCATCTAATGTGAATGAAGATACCACTGGACGCTGTATAAATCATCTCATTAAGTAGATGCAAAAAAAGGCCAGTATCTACTAGGTACCATTGGTACCAATCACCTCAGCCGCAAAGGGAGCGCAGCTGGGCATGCAGATTTCCTTGTGAATGCATCGGGCACGTAGCAAATGGAAATCGTCGGGAAAACAACGCTTCCTCAACTGGAAAGGATTTTCTTCCATTCGTTCGGAAACTTTGATGTTCACGGAACTAACTCGACGTTCGACCGGGGGGCTACTGTGGACTCCGCGTTAATGGGTGAAGTGGCTGCAGTAATGGAAAAATGATGATGATGACATCAACCTTTGGTGTGTCCCCACAGCTGGGGTACGGGTCTCTTCCTGCATTGCAAGAAGGCTAGACCATACTCCACCACCGGGACCAAGTCCGGGTTGGTGGAGGATTGTAAGACAGTACTGGCAGAAGTTATGAAGCAACCCATTAGGCCTCTGACATGGCTTAACGACTGCCATTACATGACAGCCGGCACCAAGGATTATCATGCCTCGCGAAGCGAAAAAATACCACTAGCGGTAGTCACGGAGTGGTCACCAATCCTGCGCCTAACCGCGCCTGTTGTTTGCTTAACCCAAGTATCGACGAAAAGAATTAAATATAAAGTTAATCTTTATTTCTTTACGTTTTCCTTTGCAGGGCATAAGGTTTTTCTCAGAGAGAGTGTGGGGTCACTTTTAATGCCCTACACTTTAGTTACTCAGGTTTCCTTACGATGTTTTCGTTCACTCTTTCTTTCTTGATTTTATGGCGGACAGAATTTTTAATTAATACATTATGGATTATTTTAATTCGTTTAGTAACAATTGGTAAAAAATAACTTTGAGATGTTATAAAAACTGATAAAATGTATATTCTAAAAACTTATTTAAAGGCTAAAAAATCCACCCATGCGGAATTCGGGATTCGAACCCGCGACCTCTGACTATCCGTGCCAGCGCTCTTTCCAACTGAGCTAATGGGTGACTCACCGGCATCGGTGAAATTTCGAACCTCTTTACAATATTCACTGTTTATACTATTTTTATTTTTAATGCACTAACCCGTGCTAAGGAACAAATTTAAAAACCTATTTAGAGGCTAAAAATTTCACCCATGCCGGGATTCGAACCCGCAACTTCTGGCTATCCGTGCCAGCGCTCTACCAATTGAGCCAATGGGCGACTCACGGCATCAGTGAAATTTCGAACCTCTTTACACTATTCTCTGTGTTACGTACAGGCAGCGACATCTGACTTAAGCAAATTGCATTACTTACAGCCCCGACTACCTACTTTGCAGTTAGGTTTAACATCGGAACGATATCACTGTACCCACATGATTATACTATTTTTATTTTTAATGCACTAACCCGTGCTAAGGAACAAATTTAAAAACCTATTTAGAGGCGATGTTAAACCTAACTGCAAAGTGGGTAGTCGGGGCTGTAAGTAATGCAATTTGCTTAAGTCAGATGTCGCTGCCTGTACGTAATATAGAGAATAGTGTAAAGAGGTTCGAAATTTCACTGATGCCGTGAGTCGCCCATTGGCTCAATTGGTAGAGCGCTGTCACGGATAGCCAGAGGTTGCGGGTTCGAATCCCGGCATGGGTGAAATTTTTAGCCTCTAAATAGGTTTTTAAATATTCACTGTATTAAGTAAATGTATATTCGTTTTTACACTTCTTTTTCACCCAATATTCACCGCCATGTGAACATGAGTGAAAACGCAAATATCATTATGAGTGAAAAAGCGTCCATGGTACACTTTTTTCTTTAGAAAAAGATTCCGCTGCGTATAAAGAAACTGTAAGTGCATTAAAACAGGTTCTCACAATGGGCAGCAAATGTGTGCTCTCTCGGTCTTTTCAAAGGACGTTTCGAAGTAGTTTCCGCTCGGTCTCTGGTGTATTTATGTCAATATTGTGTTACATATTTACGCAATGCGCCACTTGAATCAAATTATGTAAATTTTTTTTTTTTTTATCATCATCATTATCTTCAATAGAAAAATGCTTTTATGAAATGAAAACGTTTTTATTTCAGATCGAGATCCATACACATTCACACAGATAATTAAGACACAGAAATGACACATGTCACAGATTGATACACAAACTTCAAATATTAAAAAGTCAATTGCATTTAACGTTATCAATGTCAATTAATAAGAAATTATTATATTTAAATTCATCTGTTAGGTATATTAAAAACAAAATTTTATGCAGTTTGAGATTTACTAGAAAAAAATTACAATGTATGAAACAACCGCCACCAACAGACTCTAGCCTGCGAGATGCAGCTTAACCCAGTGCGCCAGGATAGGATTATCGATCTTGTCGGCAATTCAATAATTTATTTTATTTTATTCAATAATAGAGTACCTCGACCTGAAATATATAGACATATTATAATAATCTTGAAAAAAAAACACAAGGAATGTAGGACTATAATGGATTATAATGAATGGACTATAAAGGAATCTATAATATAAAAATAAATCACTAAATGTGTTGGTAAGCGCAAATCTCGAGAGCAGCTGAACCGATTTCGCTGATTCTTTTTTTAGAATATTCCTTGAAGTACGAGGATGGTTCTTACGGAGAGAGAAAAAAAAGAAACGTCTGTTAGGCGGTACGAAGTTCGCTGGGTCAGCTAGTCTATAAAATAAAAATGAATCCCTGAATGTGTTGGTAAGCGCAAATCTCGAGAGCAGCTGAACCGATTTCACTAATTCTTTTTTTAGAATATTCCTTGAAGTACGAGGATTGTTCTTACGGAGAGAAAAATGAAAGAACCGACTGTTAGGCGGTACGAAGTTCGCTGGGTCAGCTAGTTGTAAATAATAATAATGTTGTTCTGACATTATAAATAATCTATCAATTTAATTTAGTTAATTTTTTTGAATGCCTTAAGAGGTGAATTGTGAACTTATATCTTACCAGCTGTTAACGATGTACCACTTTTCGTGCAAATAAACAATTTCATTTCATTTCAATTTTATTTCAATTTCATCAACTCATTAGGTCCCCAACGAGGGCACGCGTCTCTTCCCTGAGGAGGGACTAGGCCGTACGCCATTACGGGGGCTAAGTCCGGATTGGCAAAGCCTTACAAGACTAGTGGCTAATCTTACTGTCAGAAGTTTCAAGCCGCCCTTAGGCCTCTGAAATGGCTTAACGACTGCCTTCTATCGACGGCAGCCGGCACCGACTGCTTAGCGTGCCTTGCAAAGCACGGAACCGCTCGGAAAAATGCCACTAGCGTTCGCCATACACGGTCACCCATCCATGCACTGAACACGCCCTAAGTTTGAGATGTTGTCAAACTTTTATAAATAATAACACTGGATACATAGAAAAAGAAATATAAAAAATGGTGTAAGGAGGTTTGCACCGTTACAAGTTGCTTAATCTTTGTGATCGTTTAAGATCACTCAGGCAGCCAGGGCTACGAGCGATTCGCCTTTAAGTGTCCCACTGCATGGCATAAGCCTTCTCTCAGAGAGAGAGAGAGAGAGAGAGTGTGGCTTAATTACCACTCGTGTCCACCGCGAATGGGAAATTTCGAGCGCTAAGGTATATGAACGTATTAGAAACTTACGCTTCCTCACAATGTTTACTTCACTATTAGCGAGTGGTATTGCAACTATAACTTTTTCTTCTTCAGGCTATATTAGTCCACTGCTGGAAGTAGCCCTCCCCTAATGAGCGCCATAGCGCAAGGTTGTGCCAACATTGGGGGGTAATGCCCATAATCCCCGCGCTGGGCATGCTACTATAACTAAGATAATGTTATGTAAAAACGCACATGTTCGCTAAATTTTAAATATTTGCCTGTATTCCTTTGATGTCAAAAAACCTTTAACCCACTGCTGCTTTTTTCTTTCCACTTTGACCATTTGACTGCTATAAAAATTTGATTTTAGTATTTACAGATTTTAGTGTACAAAAAACTGGGAGTAAGGTGTTTTGAATCAAAGCGACAAGGGTCAATTAATAATATTTTATTTCAGATAAACCAAAATCCATATTAAAAATAACACATTATTAAAGATGACAATAAAAGATGGTTGACAATCATCTACCAACCATCTGCTAGATGATAAACGTCTATATTTTTGTTTATTCAACCGTAGATTTTTGCTGTTTAACAAATTCCACTGTTAAGTGTGGCCTGCGTTGTGTCATTAGGCACCTCAAATACAGAAATATCGCATTAAATTCATCTGTCAGAATCCTCACAGGCGTTTGGGATGCATCCGAAATGGTACGCGCCTGTAAACGCTCGTACGCACAAATGCGACACGAAAAAGGTTTCTCCCATAAATTACGCGCGATCCAATTGTATGGGATTACAGGAATCCATGCCTCACAAAACCGACAACCCTGTATCGCTTAGATACAATCATGTTTGTCGGTTTCGTGTGGTGCCTGTGATATGTTCAGATAAATGAGAAGGGAGAGGAATGACGTGGGTAGAAGTATGTCTCAGTATTTGGTACTCTCCGGCCTAGGAAAATTGAGGTAGGAGAATTAATATATTTCTGAATTACAAAAATACAGCATGTTAGCTTTTGGAATATACCTCCGCTATTATCGGATAGAATCGGATATATTCGTGTATCGGATATAGACGCATATAATTATGTCTCAGTATTTGGTACTCTTCGGCCTAGGAAAATTGAGGTAGGAGAATTAATATATTTCTGAATTACAAAAATACAGCATGTTAGCTTTTGGAATATACCTCCGCTATTATCGGATAGAATCGGATATATTCGTGTATCGGATATAGACGCATATAATTATGTCTCAGTATTTGGTACTCTTGGGCCTAAGAAAATTGAGGTAGGAGTATTATTATATTTCTCAATTACAAAGATACAGCATGTTAGCTTTTAGAATATACCTCGGCTATTATCGGATAGAATCGGATATATTCGTGTATCGGATATATGTCTCAGTATTTGGTATTCCTCGGCCTAGGAAAATTGAGGTAGGAAAATTATTATATTTCTGAATTACAAAGATACAGCATGTCAGCTTTTAGAATATACCTCGGCTGCTATCAAATAGAATCGGATATATTCGTGTAATAGAAATATCGGAACTAATATGCCACTTAATTTCGAAAACAGAGCAGGAAGTAGTATTACACTCGTGTGGTTTCGGCGAAAACCGAAGCCTACTCTAAAGCCCGAGTTATATTCTAAGAGCTAACAGTGTTAAAGTTTGTGTGTTCCTTTATTACATCGTTCTCGTAACTAACTTCCACAAACCTCACCTTCACAACACCAACACCTTCCACAACAAGACAAGTAGTTTTGGTCCCAAACTGGATGACCCACACTCGGATACCGTGTGTCGTGGAAACCAGAAACAGCGACATGTAAACATCCACAATACCTGGGATTTTTTTTTTCCCTAGCCGGGGCTCGAACCCGGGACCTCTCGCATGTTAGGCAGATGCACTACCGCTGCGTCACAGATGTCCTCATACCACCTCCATGACATACGACCACCTCTTCCCACCTCTGGTATATTGGTTGACTAGAATAAAATACTAATTAATACTCATTCCGCCTTTTATACAATAGTTACTTGGTGCAATAAAGGATTTTTATTATTTTTTTTTTTAAATTGTCCTTAGCACGGGTTAGTGCATTAAAAATAAAAATATTATAATCATGTGGGTACAGCGATATCATTCTGATGTAAAAACCTAACTGCAAAGTAGGTACTCGGGGCTGTAAGTAATGCAATTTATTTCAGCCAGATGTCGCTGCCTCTACGTAATACAGAGAATAGTGTAAAGAGGTTCGAAATTTCACTGATGCCGGTGAGTCGCCCATTAGCTCAGTTGGAAAGAGCGCTGGCACGGATAGCCAGAGGTCGCGGGTTTGAATCCCGGCATGGGTGGAATTTTTAGCCGCTAAATATGTTTTTAAAATTGTCCTTAGCACGGGTTTATAAGCAATAAAGGATTTTAATAATAATACATAACACGAGGAATTTTAAAGAAAGTAATGCGGTAGGAAATTTAGGGGAATTATTCTTTGAGGTAAAAAAAATAACCTACTCAAAAAGTTATACTAAAATACATATTAAAGCAAACACTACGGCCTTATCAGCAGCAGTGCACTTATGAATCTTTCGATAAAACAAGAATATTTCTTTACACTTGCTTACAACTTGCTAAGTTTGCTCGCACAAAATAAAAATACGCCATTACAACGTGCCAGCGTAAATACAAAAAAATCGATCGGCCTCACGTTACTCCGCGCGACATTCTATTAACCGTGTACTCAAACACATTTCCCTAGATCCAGGAAATTGGCTCCTGAGCTTATCTGGAGAAGGGGAGGGAAGAAAAAAGCCGTTTAGTGGCAACTGACGGGGCTTCGTCCTCCTGTAATTTGACGTGGGAAAAGGTGATCGTGATAGAAAAAAAAATCGTTTAATAGTTGACTCAAACACATGTTATTACGTTTTTGAAAAGCACTCGTGGCCTAGCCGAACCGAGTGTTTGGAATCAATCACTTGAAAACCTATTTAGAGGCTAAAAATTCTACCCATGCCGGGGTTCGAACCCGCGACCACTGGCCCTTTCCAACTAAGCTAATGGGCGACTCACGTAATACAGAGAAGATTTGAAAGAGGATCGAAATTTCACTGATGTCGGTGAGTCGCCCATTAGCTCAGTTGGAAAGAGCGCTGGCACGGATAGCCAGAGGTCGCGGGTTCGAATCCCGGCATGGGTGGAATTTTTAATCTCTAAATAGGTTTTTAAAAATTTTCCTTATCAATTAGATAGTGCATTAAAAAGAATATAATCAATTACTTGAGATAAGCAACAACAGGCGCGGTCAGATGCAGGATGAGTGACCATCCCGTGACTACCGCTAGTGCCACTTTTTGTGAGCGCTTCCATGCTTCGCAAGGCACGCTAAGCCGTGGGTGCCGGCTGTCATGTAATGGCAGTCGTTAAGCCATGTCAGAGGCCTAATGGACGGCTTGATAACTTAGACAGTAAGGCTCGACTGTCTTACAATCCTCCACCAACAAAGACTTGGCCCCCGGGGTTAAGTAGGCCTTACCTTCCTGCGATGCAGAAAGAGACCCGTGCCTCAGCAATAGGGACATTCATGGCTTGATATAGAATATATTATTTTAATGCAGTAACCCGTGCTAAGGACAATTTTAAAAACCTATTTATAGGCTAAAAATTCCACCCATGCCGGGACTCGAACCCGCGACCTCTGGTTAACCGTGCCAGCGCTCTCTCAACTGTGCTAATAGGTGACTCACCGGCATCAGTGAAGCCTCTAAATAGGTTTTTAAAAATTGTCCTTAACACGGGTTAGTGCATTAAAAGAAAGAATATAATAATGGCTTTGTTTAAAAATATGTACATTGTTGAATTAGTCGTAGCATTGACACAAAATCCACGAAGAAAAACCCCAAGTGTATGAAGTGAACATATTTTAGCATTAAAACTACTTGAAAATTACCTTGACAAAAGCCTCGGGAGTCAAGGTTGTTAAGAATTGCCTTAATTCCCGACGCTTTAGCGACTAGACCCGTTTAATATATATCTACTAGCTGACTCGGCAAACGTTGTTTCGCCACATTAATTAGCTTACGAACTACCCTCAGACCCACTAAATATATATATTTTTTATTTTGTGTATTAATGTAAATTATTTGTATTTATCCGTTGATAACTATATGTAAACTATTGTTTAGGCATGTATTCATTTATAGATATGTAATAATCTTGTATATTTGTACATCTACTTCCTTCTTCAATATATTAGGCCAGTCCATCCAAAGGTTGTCTGTAAGAGATCACTTTTAGTGATAAGGCCGTTTGTACTCTTAGGTTGGGAAATATCTGTGTAATTTCCACTTTTATGAACAATAAAGTGTTCTCTATCTATCTAAATATACAGACCTGATTTAATAAAAATTGGTGAAGCAGTTTCGGAGGAGTTCTATAATAATCACTGTAATAGAAAGAAAGAAAAACACATTTATTACAGCAACAGTTTTGACACCACAAAACAAAGTAATTAACAAAACATTTACAAATAAGGGTCACGGTGTGTCTCTGCTGCTGCAATAGGCAGCTGACTCAGCATACTGCCGAGGGTACTATTCCCCAGCACTGATTTTCAGTCAGCGCCCTTCCCATGAGGGTTTTCCACGCGCGGCACGTCATCATATTGTAATAATAATGTCATACTTAAATAAAAGTAAAAAAATAAAAAAGAGCGAGTACATACACCGATAATAAAAATATTTTTACATAGATTACATGGATATAAGAAAAAAAAAATACACATACATACATACAATTACCGAGATTAAAATACTAAGACTAATAATACGTGATTTTTATCTTTTTTATCTTAGACTAGCTGTGCTTCGCGTTGTTACCCGTGATTTATCGATTTTCCCATGAGAAAAAGTTACTTTCACGCTGAGAAACGGTAGACTATGTGTTAATTCAGTGTCTTAGCTAACTCCATACCAGATTTTATTAAAACCGCTCCAGCTATACTATTTTTATTTCGCTCCAGCTACTTAGATGTGAAGAAGTAAAAAACATGCACAATCACAAACTTTCGCCTCCCTTAAGTTGGCAAGGGGAAAATAGTTCCCACGCTAAATTGAACTTTATCACCTTGAAATAGAGTCCAAAACCGATAAAAAAAAATCATACTACCCATGCCCTATTAAGGGTTTAAGTATTAGTGTGACGTGGTGCTGATGATATAAACAGAAATGGATCAGGTTAGCACAGGACCGTGGGGAATGGCGCAGTAAAAAGGAGGCCTAGGCCCAGCAGTGGGTGATGTGGGCTGATTATAGATAGATGATATAAACATGGCAAGTGACAAACACTGATTCAAACATCAATTCAATTCAATTCAATTCAATTTATTTCAACGTAAAGAATTTACATTCTGTTTGCTGAATGTCAAAGTACAATGTAACATGAAAGTGAAAGCCGCTGCCTTCGGGCCGTAATGTAGTGGAGAAAAAGGCAGCGGGAAAAAAAACTCCACTCTGACCATCTTTTCTCAAGTCTTAAATCTAATACATTAGATACCACCTATACGCATAAGATTCCATGATTGCCATTAATAACTTTAAATGTTAAGGCATTATTAAATAAATATACTTTTTTTACATAGGCCGTGAAAACATGACAAGTGCTGCGGCCAGACACACGAACAGCACTCGTTCACGAGCATAACGCAGAGGTCAGCCATCATCAGTCTCAACCATTTTGGAGGGAGATAGATGACCCGGCCGATGACATCTTCTTACACCTCCGGGACATAAGCGTAAGTTCATGTAATGACTGCTTCGTTAGTCTAACTGTTAAGACGCTTAGCTACCAAGATAGAGGTCATGGGTTCGATTATCTCTAATGGAGGCCTCCGTACATTTGTACAAGTGGCCTCAGTCTGGGTATATTTTCATGTTTGTGCATGTCCTTGCTTGGTGATACTAATACAGGGTATCGTAGTTTGGGACCAGTTCAAGTGATTGTGTTGTGTGAAAGTTATTTATCAATGTATAAAATTAATCAAGTTACAGTAGCAATACCACTCGCTAATCGTGAAGGAAAAGATCGTGAGGAAACCTGAGTGTCTGAGTTGTCCCAACTCATCTTGATTTGAAACTTCCAGTACGCAGTGGGCACAGTATATAGGTAGGCCTATATTCTGTCTCTCTCTGAAAGAAGGCCGTTTTGAGTAAGAAGGGACGTTTTTTAGCTACATGAAAACAAATTTAATATGTATAAATCTTACCACATCAAGCCCAAAGAAATTCGATGCCCGACAAATCCAAACGACTAAAAGATTGAGTGCTGAGATCTGAAAACGTTTTCTTCCTATTTGTCGCCTTGGGAAAAAAAAGCTGTAACGCTGCTCTGCCTTCTTTTGTGCGTGTCGGTCTTAATTGATATTGGATTAGGGAGAGGTTTTATGCTCGCTTGAAAGGGAAGAAATTGTTTTCTTAGGACTTGTTTAGATGAATTTCTATCGTGACCCGATACAGACAAAGTCTGCGATAATTTGCGTCTTCTTTTGTCTTCGCGACTTTCTATTTTAAGGGTTCCGGGTTCCGTACCCTAAGGATAAAATACAGTCTTATTTTATCTTGTTATTATTATCTTGTTATATCAAAAGCGCTCAAGGTCTCGTCAAGCTGAGTGATTGGAATCAATCACTTCAGTTAAGCAACAGCAGGGCGGTCAGGTACAGGATGGGTGACCGTGCCGTGACTGCCGCAGTTTCCGTACTTTGCAAGGCACGTAAGCCTTTGTTGCCGACTGTCATGTAATGACAGTCGTTAAGCCATGTCAGAGGTCTTATGGGCGGCTTGATCATTTCTGACAGTAAGGTCCGCCACCGTCATACAATTCTCCACCAACCCGGACTTGGCCCCCGTATCCACCACGGGGCCTAACTTTCCTGCGAACAAGAGACCAAAAGACCCGTGCCCCAGCAGTGAGGACATATGCAGTGTTTATATAATCATGATGTAAAACAAATCCTATGTGAACAAACCACCACGAAAAATGTCTAAACCATAGGACAATCATTCAGTGGCAGCATTGCCACGCTGCACCGACAAAAAGAACTTTTGGCAAAGATATACACCCCGCGGCCATCGGCTATTGTACAATATTTACTTGGTGAAATGAAGAATTGAATAATATTAATAGTTGTATATTAAATGGGTCAAATCGCGATTATTTATGAGGTAAAACGTAATAACGTTATTGCCTTATGTGTCGGCCAGCTGCGAAAAATTAATTGTGACTACCCACAAAAATTGACTGTAGGTAGTCGCCAATTCAGTCTACCCGAGACCACGGCAACTGTAATGCTGCCGAAACGTCGGGAAATAAGGTAATTACGTTTTACCTAATAAATAATCGCGATTTGACCCGTTTAATTTATAACTATGTATGAGTATCGCGAATAATTAAGTAATACTAATAATAATCATGCCAAAGCTCTATCTCGAGCGAACATTGGTAAGAGCAAAATCCACGCCTGCCTTGTCATATTGATTAACAGAAAACGGCGCAACATGAAGCGTTATTTTGTCCCAGCTAGGAACAAAAACTAACCCTTTCCTTCTCAAAACAAAAACTGAATTACCCAAGTTTAACTTCTCACGACATTCGCTGCGGAAGCAGTCACGGCAACAAAGACATGTAACTTCCACTGAAAAGTTCAGCCTCTGTACTCAATTGCGTTGTTTACAAGACAATCGGGTCGTGCAAAAGTTATCCTTTCGGGGAAAAACCGCTGTAATAGGGATTTCTGTTGCAGCTAGCAGTTTCAGAGGCTGGAGCAGTCTGCCGTGAGATTTTAAATCTGTTTCTGTTTTGCGTGGATTGGTGTCAATAATTTTTTGTACCGACCAAGGTGCCAGTGTCATTGGCATTCCCTATTGATTCGCGCTACTCATACATAGTTATACCTATAATTAACGAGTCTAATCGCGAATCAGTCTGCCCGTGACCGCGGCTACTGCGACGTTGCTGAAACGTCGGGAATTGAGGCAGCCTCAGAGGTTACGGGTTTGAATCCCGGCATGGGTAGAATTTTTAGCCTCTAAATAGGGTTCGAATCCTGGCATAGGCGGAATTTTTAGCCTCTTTTAGGTTTTTAAAAATTGTCCTTAGCACGGGTTAGTGCATTAAAAAGAATATAATCGCTATTAGACCCCTTTATCTGTGTAATTGGTTTATATTTTTATTTTATTTGGGTCTAACGCCTGTATCCCGGCGTCTTGCCACGATCCTGACAGATCACCTTCGCTTCATCAACGTTCATAGACAGATCATTAATGCATGCACGCACGCCGGTTCCGGGTACTTTTTACCTTCCCTTTTGCTAATACATCCCCTATTTGGTCCATGTATGTCCGCCTTACCAGTCCTTCCACTCAGATTCGCAGTATATATTTGTTTTATTTGTAAGGCATACAAAACAGTTACTAGCCAGTTCATTATCAAGATAACGGTAATTAATATGTAAGATCCAGACTAATCTCCAAAACATGATTGTTTACACAGCATGGTTACAATAATAAGAAATTAAACTTAGACTAACATAGTATGCTATTTATATACGTATTCTTTTACAATCGATAAACGTTTGATCAAGCAGAGAATAAAGAAATTATGAAGATAACAAGAAGGAGACGACTATTTTTTCGGGCTGATTAAACTTTTCCGAAAAAATCTATCCGAGGGTTAAATATGTCAATATTTTTACTGATGTGTGTTATTTCATTATATGAGGGCCAGATTCTTGTTATAGGATTGAAATAAGAGGTATTGGTTTGCCTGTTGAACACCACAGACTTCTAAATGCTGCCATACTAACTATTATTAGTGTAAAAACGCTTGTAAGTAAGCTATAGTAGTGTTATAAAAAACCTGTCAATAATTAGCTCCGTGACTCAGTGGACTATAAATAAAATTAAAGAAACTTTGTAAGTGCGTGACGATTATCACTGGTTATGAATTATGTTTGTTTTATGTAAGTCTAGTTTCCGTGATAAATCACTCTCATATTTTTTCTGGCATTACCCCTACCACTGTACTCATCATTGTGAGTTAGATAGTAGAAATACTTAAGCTCGACTTTGTACAAATTCGTCTTTAGTGCAATAAAAAAAATTCAATAATTTATATTCTTTTTAATGCACTAACCCGTGCTAAGGACAATTTTAATAGTCGCTGCCTGTACGTAATACAGAGAATATTGTAAAGAGGTTCGAAATCTCAGTGATGCCGGTGAGTCGCCCATTAGCTCAGTTGGATAGAGCTCTGGCACGGATAGCCAGAGGTCGCGGGTTCGAATCCTGGCATGGGTGGAATTTTTAGCCTCTAATAGGTTTTTAAAATTGTCCTTAGCACGGGTTAGTGCATTAAAAATAATATACTCAATAAAATATTTTCAATAATTTATTCATTCATGAATATTAAGAATAGGTGATACACTTCGTCTTCCTTCGTCTTCGTCGGGAAGACAATTCGTCTTCCCAAAATATTTGAGTGAAGTTTGTTGAAGGACCGAAGTAGTTGCATATGCTCGTAAAATATATAATATAAAGATAGATACATAGATAGATAGAATATTCTTTATTGCATGTACCTACGCCAAGGATTACATAAGAGATTTATAAAATAACAGTACAATACAAGTGGCGGCCTTATTACTAAAAGTAATTTCTTCCAGACCACCATTGACGGAAAATAAGAAACTGAAATATATAGGTATATCAGCATAGATCGTACGGCGATGTGAGTCATTTAGGCGATTTAGCCATGGACTGTCGTTAAGCCATGTCAGAGGCCCTATGGGCAGCTTGATAACTTCTAAGAGTAAGGCCCGCCACATACTAACAATCCTCCACCATCCCGGACTTGGCCCCCGAGATGGAGTATGGCCTAACCTTCCTGCGATGCAGGAAGAGTCCCGTGCCCCAGCAGTGGGGATATACGCAGAGTAGATAATTATGATCCTCATTTAATGGGGTTGATATCGAAATCGAAACTTAATACGTTGCAATTCTAATTCCTTGGTTGTGCAATAGATTGTTCTCCATCTATCTTAGCACGCCTTAGTTTTGGCAGCGGAACATAGTAACCCCAATTTATTTAGCAGAACAACAATTCAATAAGCCATTTCGGCACTCTTTTATTTAGTCCGTGCAGTATATGGGCTGTGTCGAAATGAGATTGGGTTTGTTACCCGCATACCTGCCTGTGCCTGCTTTACCCTGTCGTAAAAATCTAACGCGCCGACGTCCCAAAGTAATCTAAGACTGAAATAAATACAATACATGGAGAGTCTACGTGCACTTAGGTAGGTGGTTAAGCGTTAGATGAACAAAAGAAATAGTTATAAGTATATTATTTTTAATGCACTAACCCGTGCTAAGGAAAATTTTAAAAACCTATGTAGAGGCTAAAAATTCCACCCATGTATTCGAACCCGCGACCTCTGGCTATCCGTGCCAGTGCTCTTTCTAACTGAGCTAATGGGCGACTTCGTCAGCGTCAGTAATTATAACTAGCTTTTGTCCGCGACTCCGTCCGCGTGGACTAGTTTTTTGCAATCCCGTTTACTCCCTTAAAGGTTAAATTTAAAAGAAACGGCGAAACACGTGTTCAATCAATTGTGTTGAAGAGTATTTATTTTAAGTTTGAGAAAATTAGACAACATTCTTTATACCTCCCATACAAATTTTAGCAACCATTTTCGCCCCATTAGGGGTTGAATTGAAAAAAATACGGTCTTATTCCTTGCCCACATTATACTATATAGACCCTCTGTGCTTCCTAAGTCCAACGGCTTGGGCTAGGCGTTGATGAGTGAGTCAGTCAGTCAGAACTTTGAATTTTATTTATACCGATAAATAACTTCTGGCTCTCTGGACCGACGATCTATGGTAGATTGCTGGTAGTAGCTGGATGAGGATGGCTGAAATGGCTGAGGAAGGAAAAAAATGTAGCATGAGGTAGGGGTAGGCATGTCCAGCAGTGGACGAGTACATCTCCATTGAGTTATTGCACTTTCACACAACACAGTTACAAGTCCCGGTCCTGAACTAGGATACCTTGTGCAAGCTAACCCACACTTTTGGATGAATATGAGACGACCGGTCATTAGGCAGACTAAACGGTTGATTCTGGGACGATACCGTTAAGTTGAGGAAGGTCCGTCGATGCGAATGATAGAAGCTATTAGATATGACGTCACAACACGTTTTTACGATACGGCCCGAAGCGACGGCTTACATTTTACATTGTACATTGACATTCAGCAAACAGAATGTAAATTCTTTACGTTGAAATAAAATGATTTGAATTTGAATTTGAAAAAAAAAAATTCGTTCATATTTTCTCCGGTCCTTTAACTCCTAGGGGAGCATAGGCCTTCAACCATAGATTTCCACTCGTGACGGTGTTTCGCAGCAGCTTATAATTCAGGCCAGCTAGTGCCGATTGATTGGACTCTTGATCTATAGATCTCTTGCAGGTAGCCCTAGGCCGCCCTCTCTTGCGGTTACCTAAGAGGATATACGCTTCCGTGCTTCGCAGGGGATGTTCAGCCGTTGGTGCCGGCTGTCACGTAACGGCAGTCTTAAGCCATTTCAGTGGCCCTATGGGCGGCTTGACAACTTCTGACAGTAAGGCCCGCTATTGTCTTACAATCCTTCACTAACCCGGACTTGGACCCCGTAGTGGAGTATGGCATAACCTTCCTGCCATGCAGCAAAAGACCCGTGCCCCAGCAGGGGGGACATACAAGGATTATCGATATCGATATGCGTAAAAACGACTGCGTTTTGACCCAGCGTAGTGTGATAATTATAGAGTAATAAAAAAAAGACAATAGTTTTTGAGCTAAAACTTTCGTAAGCACAGCACATTGTAGACTTTTAGTCCGCATCTAATTACAGGTGTTGTTATATCGGAAGAATCCGACCAGGTTTCGCTCCGATTCGCAGAGCATTCTAGTGAAAAGTATGGGGCGTTACTAAAGAATTGTTTTTAGGGCAAAGTCTTCAAAGGGCACCTACGGGATCTTTTTTCTACTTTTTATTAACATTAGGACTATTTGTATTCCATGGAAAAAATCTAGATGTGTTTGTAAATAAATTTGTCTAAGACGCGGGAAAAGTGGAAAGCTATTTAAACTAACTAACCAGAACCAAAGGAAAGTGAAAGCAAAAAGGTGTTCTTATAAAGGAATTTTATTGAAAGGAAGTACAATTGTAAACTTAGGCTAGTCAGTGTTTAGAATAGAAGTTTGATTTTGGAATGCGTTTTTGGAACGCAGCTTACTTGACATTTATCAGATGAGTCGGCACATTGATCTCTTGTTCTTTGGTTGGAAAGCGTGTAATTTGTGTGGCAATTGGATTGCCAGGCTTGTATCTTCTTGTGGAGTGCGAGATAAGTTAACACGGGACGGCCCCGTTTTAACAGTTTTGTTGCGTGTGAAACGTGTGTTTTAACAAAATGTGCCCAAAATAGTGGACATACATTGTGATAAAGCGCGGTGTCGTGAAAGTGCACTGCAGGTAGGTAGCTTTCTGGGGAAAGAGCTCTTGGGGATAGACGGGGAAGTCTAGGGATCCCCAAACGTCAGTGCACCCATCCCGGACGGCGCCGGCTGCCAAGTCGAGAGGCATCGACGCAGACAGACTGTAAGTTGTTTGTTTTATTAGTTTTAAGTATTATTATTAAAGTGGGTCCTTTACCCAACAGTCAGTATAAAAGTGTATTACGTGACAAACATAACAGCCTTATTGTAGCATCTAAATTAAACACTGCTAACACAATATGAATTTATTAAGTATAACTTTTAGAATGTAAACGAATTCAAAATTGCAAAGAAATATCTGCTGTTTTAAGATCTTTTAGTGTTTATCCCTATTGAAAAATATAACCTCTCGCAAAGATAAGAGGATTCATAATTATAGATCTTCTTCTTCTTGCCCGTCCACTGCTGGACATAGTCCTCCCCTAATGAGCGCCATAGTGCAAGGTTGTGCCATCTTTGGGGGTAATGCCCATAATCCCCACGCTGGGCATGCGGGTTGGGTATCATTATAGATCTAATATAGTTTAATTCAGAATAGGATTTTTATAGGATCTCTTAGTAAAGGCTGTTTAACTTGAAAAAGTGTCTGAAAGTTAAAGGAGTAGGAATAGGGTGTATGTCCGTCTGTGTCCATGAGGTGCTTTCTCTGTGTGTGTGTGTGTGTGTGTGTGTACAAAAGCATACACATTCTTTTTTTTAATCACGTTTAATATGTATGAATAAAATAGGAAGGAATAGATTGGAATGTAATAGAATGGAATACAATGGAATGGAATGGACTATAATACTTGTAGAAATCGTTTATTACAAAGATTTTACAAGGAAAATATTAATTACAAAGATTTTGCATATGATTAACCATTTTAGTAGTAGAAGAGAGCTCAGTTAACATACCGGTAACCACTAAATAGTCACCAACGCTGGTTTTCAGCACTCCGCAGCTCTATGTTCGTAACTTAGAGCAGGAGTAAAAATAAATTCTATCGTGCAGGTATTTGCACGATACGATATAAAATTGTTAAGTTAAGAAAACTAATATGTACGTATTTGCCAAAACCTTAGCAAATTATTTTTCTCCTTACTACGTTGAACTGAGACTTGGTAGAGATAATTATGTAACGGTATTATCGCATAGGATGGCTTCTTAGATGTTCACAGTTTAGCCAACATGTACGAACTAAGTGAGTAACCAAAGTCATAACACAATTTAAAACTTTACTCCCGCTAATTACCAAAATCACAACTCATTAGCGAAATAACCAACACAAATGGCATCCTATTTCAGACCAACCGAAGCACGGAAATTGAACATATAAAATGCAAAATGAAAGCCTAAATGGCGGCTTTAATGTGCTACCAAACGTTACAAATATTTCACTAACTCCATATTACGTGCCCTCAAAATTGTTCGCGTAAATACAAGGGCGCAGTTAATGACATTATGGCATTCAAAATACTCTGCCCGGGCCTCTACTCGGGCGTTTTCCCCCCGCGTCCTCCTACACCCCCGCGCACTCACATATGCACACGTTTACAATTCATATACAGTACACATGCAAATTTGCTGGGCCGGCACCAACTGGGAAGCTTGCTACCCCGGCGCCGGAGTCGGTGCCGGGCTGGCTAATGGAAAGACGCGCAATGCCTTATTTAACTTCCTAAGAGCCTGTGTAAGATCATACGATGACATAAATTTTAGAAACGAGACATAAATTTAAGAAAAGAGAAGAAAGAGTCTTCTTGATCTTCAGGAAAACATTGTTTTTTACATACATACATAACCTCACGCCTGTATCCCAGAGGGGTAGGCAGAGACCAGGGACTGCCACTTACCACGATCCTGACAAATCACCTTCGCTTCATCAACGTTCATAAGTCGTTGCATGCACGCACGCCGGTTCCGGATACTTTTTATCTTTCCATTTACTAATATATCCCCTATTTAGTCGATGTAAGTCGGTCTGAGACGTCCCTTACCAGCCCTTCCACTCACATTCGCAATATATATTTGTTTCGTCAATCTTTCTTCCTTCATCCTCTCCACATGTCCAAACCAACGCAACATTCCTTTCTCAACTCTAGTCACTACATCCTCTTTCATTGTTATTTAAACAGCAAAAAAAAAATAGGTATCAGTCTCAGGAGGTTAGGGTTTACCCCTATATAAAGTACCTGTATACTGTAGTCCAGTAACTATAAATAAAATTTTCAGTCCCAAGAAGTCATGTTTCACCAACTGCTTACGGATATACTTATGTATTAGTCCAGTTCATCCAAAGGTTGTCTGGAAGAGATCACTTTTAGTGATAAGGCCACCGTCTGTATTCTTAGGTTAATAAATATCTGTGTAATTTCCATTTTTATGTACAATAAAGTGTTCTCTATCTATCTACTTACTATTTTTTTTTGGAAGACCAAAATATACGTTTCTACTCACCATGATTAAGAGCGAAGGCTTTGTCGGACTAAGCCTATTAAGTTTATCCGTATACAATAATACGATATCAACCCTTGTATATCCCCACTGGGCACGGGGCTCTTCTGGAATCGCTGGAAGATTAGGCCCTACTCCACCACGGGGGCCAAGTCCGGGTTGATGGAGGATTGTAAGACAGTGGCGGGCCTTACTGTCAGAAGTTATCAAGCCGCCCATAAGGCCTCTGACAATTCACTAATAAAAAAAGTAAATTATGATTTTTATATTTCTCCCTTGTTTTGCTCGTCATCTTGATAACGATGAGAGAGTAGACACACCGCATAACATTTCTACGCGGCATGCATACGGGCGTTTGATTTTCTGATCCATTTTAAGTACGCGTTTATTTCAATTTCAGACGATATACCTGTTTAGCGAAACTGCGGTTTAGTCAAGTACCCAAACTAGCTACGGTACTCGAAATAAATGGAAGCCATAGAAAGTGATTGAGAAAAAGAAATTGTATCTAGAGTAGGTAAATTAAAAATATTTGAATGTAATATCTAGACTATTGTTGGGGACAGACATTTTTATAATTGTATTCCTTTTTGTTGTGTGGTTTGTTTTACTATTGTCAGTTTTGAATTAAGTTTCAAGTTTCTTCCGTTTAATTAAGGCTGTTTTGTTCTAGCCACAATGTCTTATGTCTACGTTAGACAATAACAATACAATCTGTTGTCATGTAGTGAAACCCAATATCAGCTTACGTAGAACTAGTGAAAAGTAGAAGCGTGGAATTCGTCTTAAAGTGCCTCTCCAATACTGAAGTCAGTTTGTAGACAGTGACTTTATTTACCTTTTTAAAATATACGAAAATACATCCGTAGTCGTTGCACCGTAGATAGAGTAGAACTATAGATCAAGGCACAGTGTAACCGTTTTCACGTCGGTGAATATTATTTGTTTGTGTGCGTGAATGTTGCCACAGTAAAAGTGAATTGCCATAATGAGGGATAAAATATTTCAGTCGTTCATAGGCCATGAATAAAAATGCAGTAAATCTGCATTTTTATTCATGGCCTATGAACGACTGAAATATTTTATCCCTTTGTTTTGAATTTTATTAATCATACATGTCTGACAATTGTTTGCAGAACGTAGCAAACGTTTTATAAACAATTGTCATTTTGTATAATTAAAATACGTTTTATTTTACACGTTTAAATTTTACAAGTTAAGGCGCTTAGGGACGCTATCTAGGACCACCAATGGAATACAATCATAAACTATATTAATAAGTTTTTTTCATATAAAAATTTACCATATAAAAAATCTTCCGAAGGGTACCTCAGACCACCAAAATGTACATTTTGTCGAAATGTAGAGAGCATATTCGAGCATTTGATGTAGGTGACCAGTTCTCTCTTCTAAATGCTAGCACCCATTTTTCCAGAACAGAACTATTTTGAAGAAATCTGGAAAAGAAACATTGCTAATATTAATAAATATTGTAATACATTAAAATATAATTAGTAATAACTTTAGTATTATTACTCGCGATACTCATACATAGCTGTTGTATATTGAACGGGTCGATTATTTATTAGGGAAATAAGGTAATTACGTTTTACCTAATAAACGATCGCGGCTAGACGGTATTGTACGAGATTCATTGATACAAATTCAAATTTGAATTCTATACTGAATTCAAGGGCACATTGCTTGCGGCAGAATGCACAAAAACACCGAAAGGGTTCTTGCGATAAATTCGAGTTGACACATTTTCTGCTGAGTGGAATGAATGCTGAAAAATTATATGGGCAACAAGTCACATAGGAAGGTGATGCAGCTATCTAACACAGCATCAGGATATTATATTTGATAATTCAGTGCTGTAGCCGTAATGTTTCTGTCTCTATTGTTTTTATTATAGATTTCGATATCAACCCTTGTATGTCCATAACTCTGGAGCACGGGTCCTGCATCGCAGAAAGGTAAGGCCATACTCCACCGCAGGGGCCAAGCCCGGGTTATAGTTTTAGGTGCATTTGATTTTTAATAACGATACATTGAGTATTAAGGATTCATAATATATTTTGATTACGTTTGTAACTTAATATCTGTACAAGGACAAGCCGTCGAAGTCTGGGACTTCAAGTTAAGTAATAATCACGCAGCGTTGCCAGATATACGATTTAAATCGTATTCATACGATGTTTTACATTTATGTTGCATATACTCGTACGATCAAGGGGCATAAATCGTACGTAAACATACGACTTTTTTTAGATTTTATTCAACCAAAGTACAAAATACCAACATAGCACGTCACTATTTATTCGTTTACTTACTAAGTAGCACATTAGTTAGATTTACCCTTAAGGTAAATCTAACTAATGTGCGACGTTACCGGTTACTCGTTTTTGTGACACAGATTATGAACGCTGCTTCAGTTCAGTCAATCATAGTAAAACAAAGATCCGAAATAGGCTGAGCAATGAAACTCTAAACGGCACACTTTTGGCAAAACAACATATTAAGCGCTATGGGTGTTGTGTGGATTTTTCTCAAACAAGAGCAATAATATTAACATTACAGTAAAACCCTTTACGGGGATAAATAAAAACCTAAAAATAGTGTGTTTATGTTTAATCGATTGTTTACTTTAAAGTAATAAAACAAAGGTTTTGAAAACGTTCTGTTTTTTTAGCAGCCTTCTTAGGGAATACTACTTTTTATTTTCCCATCGTACGGTCGCTTATAACGTCTGCCAACACGGTCAAGTAATGATAGGGATTTTCGACATAAACGGATGGCAACATTTTTTTACTGTTCGTTTTTTTAGGTTAGGAAAGAAAATTCTATTAAATTGCTTTTCTTACGGACTAGTTGCAAAGCTACTAGTTGAAACTTAACTAAAATACTCAACATAAGGCAACTTTGGGCTTAACAATAATTGAAACACAATAATTACTTACCTATCAAAGGAAACTTCCCCCAAAGCTCTTTCTTAACGATTTCTGCATACGAGTACACTACAATTCACCATACTTTCTCTATTTAGGTCACTTTTAATATATCATTTCACAAATACACGGTTGCTCTTCGAAACGGCTAGCGTAGCGTTAAATATGATAAAATTTTCAAAATCTTGTCGTTTGTTTGCCCCCAAAAACGTCAACTTGACACTGGGGGCAAACAAAAAAAG
Source organism: Yponomeuta sedellus (assembly GCA_934045075.1). NCBI lineage: Eukaryota > Metazoa > Arthropoda > Insecta > Lepidoptera > Yponomeutidae > Yponomeuta > Yponomeuta sedellus. The sequence continues at coordinate 5,378,198 of OW203737.1, forward strand.
CAGTTACCCTTTTGCTGTTTACTCTATCTCTTTCTCACCCATGGTCGCTACGAAGTTTGTTTCATTTAAAACTTGTATGTGTGCGCTGTGGCTTGCTCTATAGTTTTACTCCCTCTACGCGTTGCACGCTCCAACAGAATAGACCCGTCAGAACGTTTGACAACAGTTTTTTGTCCAATTCGTGACAGGTCATTCTTAGTGTTGCTAGTTTAAATAAATTATTTGAATTGTTCATTTCGAATCCAATAACAAAAATTGACGAATCGATTATTTTAAAAACCTATTTAGAGGCTCAAAATTCCACCCAATGGATTCGAACCCGCGACCTCTGGCTATCCGTGCCAGCGCTCTTTCCAACTGAGCTAATGGGCGACTCACCGGCATCAGTGAAATTTCGAACCTCTTTACACTATTCTCTGTATCACGTACAGGCAGCGGGTTCGAATCCCGGCATGGGTGAAATTTTTAGCTTCTAAATAGGTTTTTAAAATTGTCCTTAGCACGGGTTAGTGCATTAAAAATAAAAATAGTATAATCATGTGAGTATAGCGATATCATTCCGATGTAAAAACCTAACTGCAAAGTAGATACTCGGGGCTGTAAGTGATGCAATTTACTTCAGCCAGATGTCGCTGCCTGTACGTAATACAGAGAATAGTGCAGAGGTTCCAAATTTCATTGATGCCGGTGAGTCGTCCATTAGCTCAGTTGGAAAGAGCGCTGGCACGGATAGCCAGAGGTCGCGGGTTCGAATCCCGGCATGGGTGGAATTTTTTGCCTCTAAATAGGTTTTTAAAATTGTCCTTAGCACGGGTTAGTGCATTAAAAATAAAAATAGTATAAATCGATTGTTTTCATGGACTGGACTGTAGAGGTTGTATAAATTAAATCACTTAAGAGTTCTTACGCTTTCAGTTTAGGTTTTTTAATCCAACCTAGCTCGATATTGGTTCATTGGCTCAGTGATATTAGTTTCAGCCGCAGCGTGGTATTTCGGATTTTGTAATCTTTGCTTTCACCTAACATGCTGCGCTCTATTGCCCTTTGGCAAACCTTGGTTTGGACTTCTGACTTTCAGCCAAAGACCAGGACCGAGTTAGGATAGGCAGGATGCATGTCGACGAGCATACGCTTCAAGGTCCGGAACCTCGTTATTCTTTCTTTTAAACATTTATTGATGATGATAAAATATACACAATGTGCACCTCCCATCCGCTGAAATAGATAATGTTTTTCCCAGGAATGGTTTGTTCATTGCACCCTTCCCTTTGACTCTACCGTGATCGAGCAAAAACTTGTGAGGAGGGATACTATTTCTCCTCAACAAAGAAATGATAAGAAGGTTTAGGATTCAGCAGGAATGTAATTTGGTGAGCCAGAAAATTTGTGACAGCAAAAACGAGTTACTTGACGTGACTGTTCGTATCGTATGACACTAGTGTCGCGCAGCGGCGAGAGTATTTCGCTGGCCAGCACGCGTGAGGCGCGCGAAAGCTCCATGTAGGAAGCACTACAAACTTAAACGATTTCCACAATATGTCTTACAGAGAGATAAGTTCGCCTTTGGACATGTTATTTATTTTAATGTCCTCTTTAAAGTTTTGCTTGCAATAAAGTATAATTATAATAATTATGTCTTTAGTTTCTTATTTAAAAATCGCCCAAAAGAGGGCGACAGGTTCGCTCGTCCGTCTCATTTTAAAAGGCAACAATATTCTTGCGGTCCCAAAAAGACACAGCCGTACTTAATCATAAAAGTTTTAGCATAAATTCAAGGGCCCCTCCTTGAATAAAAGTGTAACATGAATCTGGGAAAATGAATTAACTTTGCGCAAATAAATAAGGAGCAGGCGAGAGCAATAAAATAACAAAAGTTACATCTGCATGCGTTTAGGATTTGTAGCAAAGTTTGGCTTGTGTTTTACGTTGGGTTTGAATTGACTATAAATTCAGGGTACCGTATGTTTCAAAGGGTTTTCAACAGAAACCGCAAGATTTCACAAAGTTTAAACACTATAGTACGATATCGATATCCACCTTTGTATGTCCCGACTGCTTGGGCACGGGTCTCTTCCTGCATCATAGGAAGTTTAGGCCATAGTTCATTACGGGGGCCAAGTCCAGGTTGGTGGAGGATTGTAAGGCAGTGGCGTCCCTCACTGTCATAAGTTATTAAGCTGGCCATACGGCCTCTGACATGGCTTAATGACTGCCATTACATCACAGCCGGCACCAACGGCTTAACGTACCTTGCGAAGCACGGATATTCGATGTAAAAGAGTTTTAATCTAATTTATTCAATCTGAACAGGTGGTTAACAGTTTTTTAATTGTGTTAGCAAAATTCACATAGGAAGACGAAAAATAGGTCAGAGAAGGATTTGTACTTGTGCCACTTAACGCGCCAATGCACTAACCGACTGAGCCAATCGCCCAGCTTTGACCCTAAAATAACCGTACCATTTAAAGTTTGCAACACACCTAAAGTGGGCTTCATATACACATAACATAAGCTAAAGCAATAATATACTTCTCTTTACGGTCACAGACTTTCTTTTAGGTAGAGAGAGAGAAATTTTGTCAACGTGGATTAGCGCTTATGACGTAGCTAACTGTGAAGGAAAACATCGTGAGGAAACTTGGGGTCAGGTCTCAGGTCAGGTGTTAGAATCAGGTTTCAGTGGTTGAAATTGCCAATCCGCGGTGGGCAGGCGAGGTAATTAAGCCCATATTCTCTCTTTGAGAGAAGGCCTGTGTTCTGCAATGAGACGTTTATAGGCTACATAAAAAAGGTAGCTGAGGTTCGTGCAGCGCACAGTGACGTTTCCTCACTATGGTTTTCTTTACTGTTAACGATTGCTATTGCTTCCAGAAATTCACAACTTTCAGTAAAGATAAATTTTCACCTGAAACTAGAATATAACATAACGGAACGGAACGGAACGGAACGGAATGGAACGGAAAGGAACGGAAAATATTTATTTGTCTTCAAGCGAAATAAGGCACAACAATTTATACAGAGGCATTAATGACAATATAAAGAGATATTTAAATACAAAAAGGTACGAGTATGCCTCGGCTTGTAACTAATGTACACCAGCGTGCAACTAGTTGCCGATTTTCAGGCAAGGCCCTTTCTTAAACAAAACTAAAAGTTTTGTCATTTGTTTTAGCGGCCCAATGTTTGTGGTCACCCAACTCACCTTCGCCCGGAATCGGACTGACCGCCGCCATGCTTTTTAAAGTGAAATACCTGAAGTTGACACCACCTCTCGGCCCTTCCATTAAGCGCTATTAAATTCTTACACAGAATGCCCATAAAGGGGTCCTAAAATAAACCGTATAATACTACCCACGCTGGCCCGTGTCGATTTTAATTACTGGCACGTTTCATGGGATTTCCCTGCACTGGTGTTGTTGGTAATGTTAGTAACACGATTATATTTCACGACAAATTTATTTATTTCTTTATTTCTTTACTAGTACTTAGAATACAAATAGCTTTAAGACTTTCTTAATAACTTCGAAATAATTACTGTAAGCTAATTACAGGTTTTCACTTATATACCACAGCTCATATACACAGCTTAGGCCGGTAAGGTGAGGATAAGTAGAAAAAAGTAAAATTAATACAAATCCAGAACGGAAAACAGCACTTCGACAAATACGACTATGAAAAGAAAAAGACAATATTGTTTTATGTTTTTTTTTTTGAGATTGTGTTTTTTCCCACGTATCTTTGTGTATGTATGGCTTTTTATTTTACACTAGCTGACCGGACAGACGGTTTCGTGTGTCAGTTGTCAATATTCAATTATTTTTAGGGTTCCGTACCCAAAGGGTAAAAACGGGATTCTATTACTAAAACTCCACTGTTTGTCTGTCTGTCACCATGCTGTATCTCATAAGTCGTTGAAATTTTCAATCATGATATATTTTTATTGCCGCTACAACGAAATCAGTCTCTAAAACTGTATAAAATTATAATTTAATTGGTGCTCCCATACAAAAAATGTGTTTTTTGACGTTTTTGATCCATATTAATAGTGGAAACTTGTAGACGCTTGAAATATTCACATAATACTGGTATTTCTATGTTCACTTTGAAAATAAATAACTAAATTAATAATAGTACGGAATCCATCGTGTTATTTTCATTTCATAAAAACCTTCTCCTAATAAATAACAAACACAACAAAAAACAGTTAGAAAAATGGAACCAAGTGTAATAGGGATTATTTTTTATACAATGTTTTATATAACCGTAGTTATCTCATGCCTCCTGTGGACATACAAGAGGCATTAGATAACTGCGGCAAAATGTATGGGCAAAGCCTTTCGCGATTTCTGAAATTTCTAGTACTCTAACCTCAGTTGGTCAAGTAGAGACTTTTGATCCGTATAAGAAACAGGATCGATTGGCATCAAAAAAATATATATGTAAAATGACCATGTACTTGCTTATTTTCCAAAATCTGCTGATGTAGTTCAGTATATCTTTAAAAATGTATGTATCATACAAAAACATTTTCCTGTAACTGTCCCGTATTCGTGACGTATATTATAGACACAAACAGTCTTTGAGTGTCAACACAGGACTAAAGGTTGACCTTTACATATTATTTTGTGAATACATCTGTGAGGTCAACACGAGAAGGTATCCTATTAAAGGTCGTTTAAATTATTTGCAAAAGGCCATGCTGCCCTCCCCTGACCCTTTCGGCAATAAAGTCCAGTTGTTGCCGAAATAAACATTAATATGGAGTGTTGGTGAAATTATATGGCGGATTTAGAAGTTGATTGTGTAACTTCAATGCATAGCAACTATTTTATTTTGAAAACATATTTGTTCTGGATACTCCACAAAGTCTGCCGTGTTTTAATATCGTCTTTTACTACAATTATAGAGGAAACGGTGGTAGCGGAGCGTTGTAGAACGCCGTTTTCTCAATCGGGTGGTCGTGGGTTAGAGCCACGGCATGTACCATTGACTTTGTTTTCTAAGTTATGTACATTTGTGGAATTAAAGTAGCATAATATATCACTCGTTGACGGTGAAGGAAAACATCGTAATGAAACCCTAGTGTCTGAAGTGTTAACATACCTCAACGCTTGCTCCGTACAATGACCCAACTATTAGCAACTTAGTGAGGAATTTCATGTCTAACTACTACTACTACTACAAGTAAACAGAAAACTGAAACTATAGATTAGCAATTAAATCATTACGAAATAGTATTTGAAGTTCCTGACTCATTTTCTGAAATATTTGTAAAATGTGACTACCTGCAAATTTGTACGGAACCCTCTGTAAGCCAGCCCTTCTCACACGTGTCGGAATTAAAAAAAAAACCGTGTCTTTTTATTTTCTGCTATCTTGTCCATAACACATTAATTAACACACATAGACAGAAGACAGAAACCCAATTTTGTCACAAATGACTTTAATGACTAATTACATTAATTAGTGGCGGATATCTCTATACTTGTAGTGAAAGACGATATTGATAGCCTAATTTCATAGCTTCAATAGTTGAAATATACGTTCTCTATATTTTTCAGCTTCAAGGGACTGTAGACCTACAAACCTATATGTATTTTTTTTTGATGCGGTACACACCCTCTCTGACGAACTCACACACTCACAATCATTTACTCACACACATTAGGGAGGATAGTATTTATTATATGTATATGTGTTTATGTATTTATTATATTAAATCTATCGTCTAGTTAGCACCTGTAACACAAGTCATTTAGTTGTACTAACCAACGACTAACGGGCTAACGAGATCTATGTAATATGTCTATGAATATTTATTTATTTACTTATTTATTCATTATTCATTGATTCATTCATTCATTAATGTCACAAAATATTCATTTTATTTTTATCCAACTGCGAAAAAAGATTGTTTTTTATGTAGAAAAAAATATTATAAACAATCTTTTAATTATTAATTCTAAATCTGGAGCCACAAAAATCTAAGAAATCATATAAGGTGCATATTTATTTAACAAAGCACCCGAGGTTGCTTTGCCCCAAGTATAACTTTGGAGATGTCGTTCGCCCGATTTTACTTACTTAGCGGTTGCTTTTAATTAAAATCGCTTCCGTGTTCGAGAACTCAATCTTTGCATAGGTACTGGAAAATTGCCAAAGATACGGCAAACGTTTTTTGTGTGTCTTTGAAACCCTAATCGAAACTTTGCAATTGTAATTTTATTCATCCACAACGTGATTGGTAATATGTGCATAAAGTTTTTAAATTGGATTTTCATCTTGACCAGAACTGACCGTTTACACATAAACATTATTTGAAACTTGTGACTTAATAGTCAATAAATTTAATGAAGAAAGAAATTTCATGTATGCGTTATTTACTAAGAAATCGTGTTGCACATACATACATAACCTCACGACTGTATCCCAGAGGGGTAGGCAGATGATTGACCAGCAGGCCACTTGCCACGATCCTGACAAATCACTTTCGCTTCATCAACGTTCATAAGTCGTTGCATGCACGCACGACGGTTCCGGATACTTTTTATCTTCCCCTTTGCTAATACATCCCCTACTTGGTCGATGTATATCCACCTGGGACGTTCCTTACCAGCCCTTCCATTCACATTCGCAATACATATTTGTTTCGTCAATCTTTCTTTCTTAATCCTCTCCACATGCCCTAACCAACGCAACATTTCTTTTTCAATTCTAGTCACTACATGTTGTATTTATTATTAACCTAAATGAATTGAAATTATACTTTATTGCACACGAAATATTAAATAGCACATTAGATAAGAAATAACATGTACAAAGGCGAGCTTACCTCTGTAAGATGTTTCTTCCAGCAAACCTTGGAGAGTCGGAGCAGCAGTAAAAAACGGTTCTATATACGTGTACAAAATAAACTACATAGACTGCAACCAACGCGGACTTGGCCCCCGTGGTTGAGTATGGCCTAACCTTCCTGCGATGCAGGAAGAGACCCGTGCCCCAGCAGTAGGGACATACAAGGGTTGATATCGAATAATATCGAATCGAATATATCGGTATCTATCGAATAGATACCAAAGCTTAAGCTCTGAGAATCAGAGCGAAACCTGGTGGGACTCTTCTGACAAATAAGAAATCTGGTTGGTGTAGGATAGTAAGATAGTGGCGGGCCTTACTGTCAGAAGTTATCAAGCCGCTCATAAGGCCTCTGACATGACTTAATGACTGCCATTACATGGCAGCCGGCACAAACGGCTTAATGTGTTTTGCGAAGCACGGAAGCGCTCGGAAAAATGCCACTATCGGTAGTCACGAGATGGTCACCCATCCAGTACCTGACCGCGCCTGTTGTTGCTTAACAAGTTATTGATTCCGATAACTCGGTTCCGCTAGGCTACGAGCGCTTGGTACCTATCTATAATATAATATAATTTCTAATCCATCTTTCTGTCTGTCTTTACAACCCATGAAAAACGCCCAGTGTTGGGCACTCTTCAATGTCACGCCAACATCGCCGGTTCTCCGCTAACCTCACCTGTTACAACGGATGGGTCATCGACCCGTCCGTTGCTAATGAAAATCGCAAATATATAGGCCACGAAATAACATGAATAAATATTATCACGTAAATTCCACCAGCAGTGTATTGTATTACGCTATTGAAAAATTGATTGATATTTTTCGGCCAAAACAAATATCAGACGTAGAATAGGTTGATGGTCGAGTGAAAACAAAGTTTAATATGGATAGAGGCGTTTTTAATGGGTTAGATATAGTATAGCTCTTCCACGGTAGGTACAAGGTGACGGCAAAGAGTGACTTCAAAAGTGAAATTGTAACATATTACTGGTTTTTTTCAGTTGATTTCATACCTATATAGGTTATATATAGGTTAGTGCATTAAAAATAAAAATAGTATATTCATATCTATGTACAGTCATAATATTACGACTTTACGACCCGTGAAAGATCTATATTTCTACAAGCTATATACGCGACTTCGGTCGCGTGAAATTTGTATTAAAAAAAATTCTATCCATAAAAAAAAAAACCTATTTTAATTGTGTAAGTTTATGTAGTTTTCATTTTAGTTGCCTAAGTTTGTGTAATGTATTTTTCAGGGCGTCCTCAATCTACACCAAATTTTGTTAAATTGTATTGCCTTAATAGATCAGTACCAGAAAATAGTTGCAAAAGTGACCTGTCTTTAAAATTCGTTAATTACCTTCAAGTAGGTTTTGGTCAAGCAACAAACAGGGAATAAAAATTAAATTTCAATATACCTAGGTGATATTTATTGTAAATATTACATTTAATTTCATTACTAATAAGGATTCACAACTAAGAAACTATCAATACCCAAGGTTAATTAGGAAAATTACGTCCCCCAATCAACTTCTAGCCGTTCTTTTTCACAAATCAGCCATTTTAAATGTTTGCAACGCGAAGTAATAAATCCTTCAAAAGTTCGAGGAAAACCGTATTTTTCACCGAAAATTAAGCTTTAATTTTGCCTCATTTGACTTTTAGGCCGCAAAAGCATTTGTCATACTCAACCATCGAATGAAAAGATTCCAACTCAGAACATTGACAAATACAGATGGCCGACTCGGATTTAAGACTAAGATTAAGATTTTTTTTTTTATATAGGTAGTTATTTGTCTTTACCGTTAGCGAGTGGTATTGCTACTATTACTTTCCAAGTGTACATAACTGAGAAAACCAAATCATTTATTGTACACGCCTGTACTGCAGTGGTAAATAATTTATTTTTAAATAATGTCTGGAATTGCTTGTTACATTAATTTATTCTATGACTTAGCAAAAAATAATGGTTGATAGAGCAACCCGTAATTTTTATTTTTCTCACCAGGTAGCTGCGGCGTATTACTGCATTCCAAATGAGACATTTTAAGCCCGAATTTACAAAGCAATTGATATTGGCGCTTACAGACGTGGCCGTGGAAGAACTGGAATATGGCTGTTAAAATTAATCTGTACTTAGCAAAATTGGACAGACATATCCCTGTTCTATACATGCAATAAAACGCCGCAGCTACCTGGCGAGAAAAATGAAAATTACAGGTTGCTCTATCAACCAGTATTTTTCGCTAAATCATAAAATAACTTATTGTAACAAGCAAATACAGACATTTTTTTAAAAATAAATTAATGCTACTATATTTTATTGCAACTATAACTTTAAAAGTGTACATAAGTGGCCGTAGAAAAACTGGAATACGGCAATCTAAGTTAATCTGTTTTAAGCAAAATTGGACACACGTATCCCTATTCTGTATAAGCGCCATCTATGAAGTGTTTTGTGAATTAGTGCTGAAAACGGCTCATTTGAAATGATCGTTCTGTCCCTTTTACAGAAAGAGTTTTGGGTTGAGAAATAATATTTTTTCTCTTGTCAGCGCCTCCTTTTGTCTGAACCCGGACAAATTAGCTCTTTTGTATTTTTTTTCCGCCCGATGTCAGAATTGGGAGATGTTCGAATAGTAGAGGCTTAACTTTTTTTTGTTCCTTGACGGTTGGTAATTTGTCATACTGGTTACGTCCCAGTTTTTCTTTTGCCGTAGAGTAGTTTTTTCAAAGTGTATTTAATAACATTTAAGTAACAACACTTCTTGAGTGGAGACCGCGACTCGGCAAACGTAGTGTAGAACGCCCTCCGACTAGTTAGGATGACGATCTGCAAAAAACTGCCGGCAGATGCTGGATGCGGCAAGCTAAAGACAGGGCGCTATGGCGCTCATTAGGAGAGGGCTATGTCCAGCAGTGGACTAATATACAGCCTGAAGAAGAAGAAGAAGTAACAAACAATTTGGTTATGATAATAAAATGTCACGTAATAATCTCAAATTAGGTACTCAATTAGAAATTACGATTTTATAGAGAATTTTCAATGACATGTGAGTAACAAATAAATTGGCCACAAAAGGAATAAGTCAGTTAAGCATCTTAAAGACAAAAAAAATCGCTGGCAAGAGTCGCTTAAGCCGGAGAAAGAAATCCTGGTTGAAAAACTTACAGGAGTGGACGGGATCGCAAGAGCAGCTGAACTCTTTCACCTTGCGAGAGACAGAGATAAATATGAAGAGTTGACTGCCAACCTTCGCTATTCGGAGAGGCACTATAGGCAAAACAAGTATCATACACAAATTAGTTACCTAATTATAAATTATGTAGTATATAAAATCTATTCAGAGGCTAAAAATTCCACCCACGCCGGGACTCGAACCCGCGACCTCTGGCTAACCGTGCCAAGGTCACATGTTCGAGTCCCGGCATGGGTGGAGTTTTGAGCGTCTAAAAAGGTTTTTAAAATTGTCCTTAGCACAGGTTAGTGCATTGAAAAGAATATAAGTATATAGAAAAAAATAAAAATGTCTATCTATTTAATGTAAGTTCGAGGCAAAAAGACATAGCGTCAGAGTTTTGCACATGAACCATTTCATCTTCTATCTCTATAATATAAAAATGAATCGCTGTATGTGTTGGTAAGCGTAAATGTCGAGAGCAGCTGAACCGATTTAGCTAAATTTTTTTTCAGAATATTCCTACGAGGCGAGGTCCGAGGATGGTTCTTACGGAGATAATCGTTATCGTTATCAACCCTTGTATGTCCCCACTGCTGGGGCACGGGTCTCTTCCTGCATCGCAGAATTCCTGCACGGAGATAATAAATAAATAAAATTAAAGAATTACTGTTAGGCGGTACGAAGTTTGCTGAGTCAGCTAGTCTATAATATAAAAATGAATCGCTGGATGTGTTGATAAGCGGAAATCTCGAGAGCAGCTGAACCGATTACTCTAATTCTTTTTTTAAAATATTTCTTAAAGTACGATGATGGTTAAGATAAGATAAGAATATTCTTTATTGTACACTGGAAAAACAACAAATACAAAACAATTGCAAATATACATAGTACAATTGGCGGCCTTATTGCTAAAAGAAATTTCTTGGTTTCAATGGTTCTTATGGAGAGAATAATAAAAAAAAATTAAAGAATCTACTGTTGGGCGGTACGGAGTTACTGGGTCAGTTACCAATACATATGAAGAATTTTGTTTCATTTTCCACTTTTTTACAGTTAAATTGTACGTGATTTTTCGGGTTTCCTGCTTCGCAGTGTACAGTTATAACGCTAGATTTAAATTTATAGTTCGTGCAGCAAATAGTTTACAGCGCTAATGGAATAAAATTATGTTCTCTCAAATGTTTCGAAACATTTTAAGAACTTAACTTAAATGAGCTGAGTTACCTAAAGATTTTGATGTCATATTTGACGTCAAACGAGGCAGGGTCTGTGTCTTGAGGATTCTTATTTTCATTTTAACAACTATTACTGTAAAGCATGACAGTTTTGTAAATTAAGGACTTTGAAAAGACTAAGTTTGGAGTTTTTTGTCCTTTTTTCTTCAAAATGATTTAGATTTTAAAATGGGCACCTAGTTTGAATTGTAACGTTCATTAAGCAGCAGTTTCTGCGCTACTTCAAAAAAAAACTTTTAATTTTAAGTGCATAAACGTACCATGTGTTTAGTAAGGATAAGTAGCGTGAGGTGAAAGATATATGGGAAATAGTGGAAAAAGGTATTATTCGACAAATTCAAAGTTATATTAAGCTTGCCTGAAACGCGGCTCAAAAGATGTGTTAAGTACACTGTGTGCCAAAAAGGCTGCTATAACATTAAGAATTATTTGGATGACAATTATGTCTGGAATTAAAGCCACTACAATGCGTAAGTTCTATGTTTTATAATCATTATTTTAACTCTGTTAATTAAGCACTGAAAAGACTAAGTTAAGACATTTTTTGTCATTTTTTTCTCCAAAATTATTTAGATTTTGAAAAGAACACCTAGTTTGAATTGTAACGTTCATTAAGCCGCAGTTTCTGCGCTACTTTGAATAAAACCTTTTCATTTCATATAAAAACTTTGGCAAGTATTGGTTTCGTTTTTTCAATACAGGATTCTCATTAGCGGGTGCCTCTCGAGGTGATTTCCAAACAACATGCCGCAACTGATGCTGACTGCAATGAAATATTATCAATAAGCGGAGAGAACACAAATGGATGCTTGAAATTAATTTTTAACTCCAACTACGTACATACATACATACATACGTACGTACGTACGTACATACATACATACATACATACATACATACATACAGACATACATACATACATACATACATACATACATACATACATACATACATACATACATACATACATACATACATACATACATACATACATACATACATACATACATACATACATACATACATACATACATACATACATACATACATACATACATACATACATACATACATACATACATACATACATACATACATACATACATACATAACCTCACGCCTGTATCCCAGAGGGGTAAGCAGAGACTAGGGACTGCCACTTGCCACGATCCTGACAGATCACCTTCGCTTCATGAATGTTCATAAGTCGTTGCATGCACGCACGTACGGTTCCGATTACTTTTTATCTTTCCCTTTGCTAATACATCCCCTATTTGGTCGATGTAAGTCCGTCTGGGACGTCCCTTACCAGCCCTTCCACTCACATTCGCAATATATATTTGTTTCGTCAATCTTTATTCCTTCATCCTCTCCAACTACGTTTGTATGAAAATCGCTTCGTGAGGCGATTTCTTAAGAGTACACCGAAATTTCTTCTATCGTCCAACCGAAAAATAAATAAACAAGGTCGAAGTTAAATGAAACGCGCAAATTTTTCAGGGTGAAAGCGCATTCGGTCAGGGCTACCGAAAAGCGCTAAGAGATAAATAGGGATCAGCCAAGAAATAATCGAAAACCGCACAGCTTTAGATCTTTGCCCGTATGTAGGAGAGAGATTCGCAAAAGGTCCACTTAGCAACACGTGTGGTCATGTTGAAATATGTAACATAATAAAATAGCGCTCGTGGCTCAGCCGATACAAGTAGTTGGAATCAATCACTTGAGTTAAGCAACAACATTCCCGGTTTGGTGCAGGATGCGTGACCGTCCCGTGACTGCCGCTAGTGGCATTTTTTCCAAGCGCTTCTGTGCTTCGCAAGGTACGTTAATGCCGGATGTTATGTAATTTCAGTCATGTAATGGGCGGCTTGATAACTACTGACGGTAAGTCCCGCCGCTGTCTTACAATCCTCCACCAACTCAGACTTGGCCTCCGTGGTGGGCTATGGCCTAACCTTCCTGCGATACAGGAAGAGACCCGTGCCCAAGTATTTTTAATTGTAATTCAGAGATTAGCCTATAGAGGCATTAAGTCTGATTACCATGATGAAGGTCATGGGTTTGTTAAATGGCTGGGATTGCCATTTAACGAACCCATGAAAGAGTGAGCTAACCATGTCGCCATGCCATTTGATCTAGTGACCAATCTCTGTTTTACGACAGAGCTCCAAAAGTTATTTGTTTGATAATGTTGTTGGCGATTGACGAGAACTTTTACGCATTGCGTGATATCATTGATCACTCTCTGGGCTCGCGGATGAGCTTCTGTTTGTTGTCTATCTCAGACGCATTTGCGAATTAATGTGGGTCCGTGAAGGGGTTTTTATCACGCCTTTTTAGTCCCGATATCTAATTAAATGGCTTTGAACTTAAGCCTTTTTCACTTCTGCAGTGGCCCTTCGGTTTTCTCGGTGAGAGAGTTTTGTGAGCAAACAATATTCTGGTCTTATTTGTACGTGAAACTTGTTTTGAGCAAAATTGATTCATTATATTCCGTAATATGGTTTTATTTTCAGTGGATGATAATAATATACAATGATTTACTGTGCTCTGGTTTTATTCGCTTAGAATTTTGAGAAAAGTATCAAAGGTTTTATCCAAAGACTTGATCTATTGAAGTGGCAAAATTTGCTAAAATATACGCAACTACGTAAGCGACCAACGCTCTTTTATACTTTTATATAATATTTCAGAACGAGGTAGAGAGAGTTAGGAATGCCCAAAGGGGCATTCCTAGCAAAGCTAACCAAAAGCTGCAGTCAGAAATACGCCACTGTTGTAGTTGTAATTGTTATAGTTTAGTGGCACTTAATGTACTCGTATGAGCCTTCCTTCAGTAGATAGCGTCCTATCAAAAATCGGGGAACACAAAATTAATTATGATGATAAAATATAAAAATACCAATTAACGTACAGACAGTTTAAGAGTCAAAGCAGGATAAAAATTCTAAAGTTGTGTTTTAATTAATTTTTCTTCGATCTTGTTCCGAATACTAAAGCAGTCCTATTTCCTGCCTATGTTTTACCCTCGCATGTAAACATATCTATAATATAAAAATGTCTATAATATAAAAATGAATCGCTGAATGTGTTGGTAAGCGCAAATCTCGAGAGCAGCTAAACCGATTTCGCTAATTCTTTTTTTAGAATATTCCTTGAAGTTCGAGGATGGTTCTTACGGATAGAAAAATTAAAGAATTGACTGTTAGGCGGCACGAAGTTCGCTGGGTCAGCTAGTATAATATAAAAATTAATCCTCGACTCGAATGTGTTGGTAAGCGCAAATCTCGAGAGCAGCTGAACCGATTTCGCTAATTCCTTTTTTTTTAATTCCTTAAAGTACGGGATGGTTCTTACGGAGAGAAAAATAAAAAAAAATTAAAGAACCAACTGTTAGGCGGGTCAGCTAGTATAAGTATAAATATTTACGTGAGACTACATAATTAATATATACGTGCCTTCCGCCGTATGGATGTATATGGGCTTCGTTTTATTTTATGTGTACTAACTGACACCGCAAACGTTGTTTTGCTATGGGCCGGCTTCTGTATTTTGAATTTTGTAAACTAAATAGTTAACTGTTGTGCATATTCTTAGAATTTCTCAGTAATGAGCGTGACAGAACGTTACTTAAGTTAATTTTGTGTATCAAACTTTGACATGTGTTATTTTTGTGTCTTAATTATTTGTCTGAATGTGTATGGATCTCGGTCTGAAATAAAAAGCTAACAGACTGTATTTACTGAGTGAAGTTCTCAATTCAAAAGCCGACCCTAAATTAATTAGCGTACTTAATGTCAGATGAAGCGCTCGTGGCCTAGGCGAACCGAGTGATTGGGATCAATCACTTGGTTAAGCAACAACAGGCGCGGTCAGGTACATGATGGGTGAACGTCCCGTGACTACCGCTAGTGGCATTTTTCCGAGCGTTTCCGTGCTTCGCAAGGCACGTTAAGCCGTTGGTGCCGGCTGTCATATAATGGCAGTCGTTAAGCCATGTCAGAGGCCTTATGGGCGGCTTCATAACTTCTGACAATAAGGCCCGCCACTGTCTTACAATCCTCCACCAACTCGGACTTGGCCCCCGTGGTGGAGTATGGGAAGTAACCTTCCTGCATCGCAGGAAGGTTACTTCCTGCGATGCAGGAAGGGACCCGTGCCCCAACAGTGGGGACATACAAGTGTTGATAACGAACCTGATGTCAGACATACACGAAAAATAAAAATTGGTGAAGCCGTTTCGAAGGACTTCGATAAAAACACTGTGACAAGTGTTATATTATATTTGCAAATATTCGATAACAACCCTTGTATGTCCCCACTGCTGGGGCATGGCTCTCTTCCTGTATTGCAGGAAGGTTAGGCCATACTCCACCGCGGGGGCCAGGTCCGGGTTGGTGGAGTATTGTAAGACTGTGGCGGGGCATACTATCAGAAGTTATCAAGCCGCCCATATGGCCTCTGTCATGGCTTAACAACTGCCATTACATGACAGCCGGCACCAACGGCTTAACGTGCCTTGCGAAGTACGGAAGCGCTCGAAAAAATGCCACTAGCGGTAGTCACGGGATGGTCTCCTATTCTGCACCTTACCGCGCCTCTTGTTGCTGAACCTTAGTATTTAATTCCAATCTTTAGGTTTGACTAGGTCACCAGCGCTTCAAGCAATGTAGATTGTATTTACGATCCTTGTTTGACACACTATGGTTGATTTTTTTCACTTTCAGTAAAAAACTAACAATGTTGACTACGCCTTGCATTTTTAAACACCTTAATTTTTCTTTTTAAGTTACCGCGTAGGAGAAATTAGAATAATTATGCTAATCAGAATAACCGATTACCTCGCTTTCAACCTTACCTGCGCGCATTATATATTTCACTGTTCGCATTAACATATTTTCATAATGTGACGAGAAAAAAGTACAACAGCAAAAGATGATGCACAGAACGTCGGGTTCCTCTTATATCATATTGTTACAATACTTTATAGCATACGAAATATTTTCAAAACGATATTATTAGATATAGATTTATATAGATAGTCCCAGGATGCAGAGCCGATGTAGAAGTGGAGCACATTCAAAGAGGTTTTTTCGTTGGTATTTTTTTTCCGATATGGCTCTGCACGGTTTGTGCCTACGCCAGTGTCAAGTAGGTATTAGGATAAAGGTAGAGAAACGGAACGTAATATACAAATGGAACGGAATTTCGAAAAGAAAAGAATCAACAATATGTCGTTGCCTTGGTTACACTAGTACAATTATGAATATACAGATGGCGATAGATGATTTAATTACAATGACATTCAATAGATGGCGCTGTGGTTAGACACCGCGATAGATAGAGACAGGCCGTGTCATCTATGTCCCTCCAAAATACCTAGTTGAGACAATGATGGAGAGGATTAAAGATAAGAGATAAAGAATATTTGGGGTTCGTACACAATCACTCAATTAATTACATAAAACACCGATGAGAAATGTTTACATAAATGAATTCACTAAACCCGAAAATGGACATAGCTCAGCTGGATGCCATCTGGAGTAGACTCCAGAGGGCTCTGATTTTCAGCTATCTCCACTGGTTTATTTATCAGACATCAATTATATTTTTAGCTTTTACATGAGACAAAATAGTACATACGCGGAGAATGAGAAGCAGAGGGCGCATGTTAAGAGTTTCATTGCGTGATTAAATCAGAAATAAGGAGATCCGTAGAACAACCCGAGTAACTGACATCGAAGAGTTGCTCAATTGAAGTGGCAGTGGGTAGGGGTACACAGCTCGAAGAACTGATGGCCGTTGGGTGAAAAAGTTCAGACCTCGCGACTACGGACCGGACGACGCAGCGTGGGCAGGCCCTCCACCAGATGATCTGACGACCTGGTTGTGGTGGAAGGGAGTCGCTGGATGCGGATAGTACAAGAAGGTAAAGCTTGGAATACCATGAGGCTGGGCGCATGTTGAGACGCAGGTGACGCAGCAAAGCACAGCGCAGGGCAGCGCGGATTTTGTAAAGCATGGAACGTCATTGAGCTACGTACGCTGCGGCGCAGGCATGTGCGACGCAGACATGTGTCTGCCCTGCTCTGCGTCTCGTTGTAGTGCCGGCACAGATTTCTGTGCAGCGTTGCCATATGTACGGATTTGTCCGTACTCGTACGGGATAGATTGCTTTCTTCGAGCTAAAGCATGAAAAAACGCGTTCGTCTACAGTAAAAAGTGCTAGATCTAGCCCGAAAGCGACTAAAGTGGCAACACTGACACGAGCTAGGAAGCGAATAGTTGCGTCGCAGCATGCGGTGCCTCTGCCTCAACTGCCCTGCCCTGTACTGAACTGTGCTGCGTTGCCTGCGTCTCAACATGTGCCTAGCCAGAAGGAGGCCTATGTGCCGCAGTGGGTGTCAAATGGCTGATGCTTGAAAGAAAAAAGCATGGCTGCATGAAAAAAATTAATTTTATTTAGAGCGCATTTTACATTTTTGTTTTGTTACTATAACTTACTGCAGGCAGATGCTGGATGCGGCAAGCTGAAGACAGGGCGCTATGGCGCTTATTAGGGGAGGGCTATGTCCAGCAATGGACTAATATACACTGACGACGACGATCATGATGATGACTGTAACTTATTAGGGTCAAGTTCTGTTAGCACTGTAAATTGTGAACAGAAACAATAAGGGCACCGCCACTATTGTTCTAGAGCTCAATTAGGATGTGTTGCTGCTTCAATTCTCTATACTATACAATATCGACTCCATTATTACTAGCCGTAGATACTCCAGCTAGCCGCCAATGCCGGCTTCACATTGGACGATAACAATAACGGCATGACATCGTTGACCTAGTTCACACAATGTTCGACCAACGGCCTTAGTATATGCATGTGACTACCAGCCCGATTATGTCGTGTCGTTACGGTGGTCGTTCAATGTCAAAACTGCCATTCTCGGTAACAAGAAGACTTAATAATTGGTTCAGGTGCTTTATTTGGTTAACATCTTGCATGACACAGGCCTTCTCTCTGAGAGAGAATGTGGGATTTGGTTATTGTTTATAAACGACGCCACAGTGACACTTTTACAATACGTTTAAAGGACACATACCGAGGTTTAATCGTGCTTATGTTAGAATATAAACTTATCAAAAAGAAATTACAGCCTTGAAAATAGTATCCATGTAAATCTTGTGAGGCTATAATTTCTATTTGACTCTATTATTTTAAATTGTAAGAATGACCTTGGTTTATATCTTTTAAACGTATTGACACATTAATTGTAATTCAGCGTGTCATTTGTAAATTAAATCCGAAATACGTCCGTGTAGGCCGTGGTCCTCAAGGGAGACTCCTAATGACTGGGCGCAGCCACCCCGGATCATTGTCCTGAGGTTTCTTAGCATAGAATATTAAATTAAAACTAGGAAATTAATAAAAAATACTTATTCTCCAGAATTTCATTTTGATGAAATACCAGGGGTAGAACCTAATATCTAAGAGTAATTTAAATTGTAAAAACAAGAGCATCTGTCAACAAACTGTTATGCAATTTGGCAGAAACCAACTTCTGTATTATTCTTTGAATAAAACACTCCAGCTGCTCTTTCTGGTGCAGTCGGGCAAAAATAAAGTACATCTTAAAACCAAAAGAACCTTATGTGAAGAAGTTGGTTTATCTTTCATAAAGACAATAACTCATTTCATCACACATCGAATAGTAAGTTGCTGAAACACTGCTTTTAAGTTTCTTCCGCTTTTTCTTGAGTGTATTTTTTTAATATAAATCTAAAGCGTCGATATAGACATCTCGCTTTAAAAAATAAAGAAGTATTTCGCAAGATCGCATATACGAGCAAATAACTTTATAAGCATTCTTGCTTTCCGTATTTTAACGATTCCTAATTAACTGTTTGTCACATCTGAAAAAAATGGGCTGTTCATTGCGTGGATAATCAATACACATTAGAATATTGCGTAAATAATCCATACATTTCGATTTTTTATTAAAACATTTGGTTCATCCCTTAATATGCATATTAATACATTTCTTATTTGACATAATCTGTAAAATACGAAGTAGTTTTTGTACTTGAATTTATCTTAATGAAAGGTAAAGATTGTCTCTTAAGTAAATGATCTTGATCATAAAAATAACAAACAGCCTAATAAAACAAAGTAAAAGGTACAGAAATCCAGTAACTCATTACAACCACCTTAAGACTGTAATGTAATAAAACTGCCCTGAGAAAAAACTTCCGGGAAAATAGACTTTATGAAGAAACTTTTTAAGTAGAAACCTATTTTTTTCCACCCCGGCGTCCTAATACCTCGTAACTTCTTCTCGTAGGTTAGTTTCTCTTTGAGAATAGCCCTTAGTTTATGCGATATCGGAAGGCGTCCAATAATGTTTTGGCCCTTTTTTGCCGAGTTCCTTGGATCAAACATTTGGACCAACTTCTTTGCGGAAGTAATTTTTGTTCCAACATTTTTGTTGCTGTTGAAAAAACAATATTTTAAAAATGTTTAAATATTTATCAAATATTTTATAAAAGTTGTTGAAAAAACAATATTTTGGTTCCACTTTAAAAAAACTATTTAAAACAAATATTATGCATAGGAAACGTTTCCTCAACAATAACTATGTGCATTTTATTGGGTAAAAATTTTGCAATAAAAATGAATATATTAATATCAAAAGTCCACTTGTGCTTTGTTACCTTCTCACTCAACTCAAAGAACGGTGTATACAGTTTTTTTCTTAAGTAATAATAGAATTCAGTAGAAATGACGTCCCTGAGAATTATTGTGTAGTTTTACTTTCAGTGGATACTCAATAGTCTGATTAGAGAACATTGTGAACTGAAAGAGGAAATAGTGACTAGAATTGAGAAAAAAATTGTTGCGTTGATTTTGACACGTAGAGAGGATGAAGGAAGAAAGATTGACGAAACATACAATATACACCGGATGTTGGGCGGAAGAGCCGGTAACTTCGACCAAATAGGGGATGTATATTAGCAAAGGGGAAATTGGCACAATAAACAATATAAAACTAAACTAAATTAATCAAAAATACCGCTCCGGAACACACCCGTACCAAAAGTTCCCATGACGCTAGCAGCATTACCTCGTTGCAGCGCCAGGGAGATCCTCTGACTCCTCAGGTGCCGAACGATTTCCCTAATAAAAACTTTTTCCTCATCCCCCCATACCCCCATTGTTTCCACGGCCAGTGGGATGAACAAATAATGACACATAAGCTGGCTATACTATGTCTAAATGTTACAATTACCCAGACAAGTCCGGGTGAATTAGACCGAACCTTGCTGGCCCTAGCGAGAGGCCTATGATGTCTTCAAATGGTCCTAGCACGCCATAGGGTTTTAAAAATATTTCAGTTTTGTAGTGTGAGTGATAATATTAATTTTTTGTCTAGCAATGCAAGTAATTTGTCGCTAATTATAATTATTTCGCTAATTATAAATCAAAATATGTAATTCATTTTACAATTACATTATGTCGTATATTCGCATGCAAATAAAGGCTTATTGTTTAATTTAATTTAATTAAATTACACTTTATTGCTCACGAAAACACAAAAAATAAATACAATTTAAGAAAATAGATGTACAAAGGCTTTTTTGTGTTACTATAAATGTTACAATAATTTCATGTACCGCAAATGTCGTGTAACAATCAATCATAGATTTCAAAAGTATTATTTCTCAGTGAAATCCAACAACTTTTACATTACTGTGATTCGCGCGTGATGTTGGCTCCAACGTTTGTCCAAAACCAGACCCCCTATAACTCCGGATACCTTACTTATCGGGATACCATCGAGTCATAATAGTACATCCCCTATTCTCGAAGAGGCACCCCTCTCGTTAATAAAATATGAGGATTTTCGGGGAAAGGCGCATGAGATTCCGGCCCAAGAGGGTAGATTAGTGCATTACTTTGAAACTCACTTTAAACCGTTTTTCTGCTATGTAGGCGCCATTATTTATTTCACTAGGGGTCTATGTAATGTTAAGGGGCTAACGAGCGCCACTGATGGAAAAAATCGTATCTGTTTTTACAGATTGCTTTTGTTTAGCAAAAAGTAAATTAAAAATTATCTGTTAAAAGGATTTTAATAATTTTGGGATTTTATCAATTGATGATACTAGTGTTATTGACAAGAGCCCCTTAAGATTTGAGCTTGTTTGTATCGCTTTCCAAATTTTTATGTTTTTCTAATGTAGGTATGTTTTTTTTAAGTTTATTTTGAAAACCAACAGCTTAATTAAAAATAACAATCTACACTTACAGTAATGCAGTAACAATTTCTATAGCCAATAATATTCTTCCACATATTAACAAAGTAGGTTAAACTGAGGTTAGTTGTCTATTTCAGAATTCAAACTTATGTGGCATTTTTTTCAAATTATAATAACGTACGTAATAAAATGTTACTACGGTTTGTAAATACATAATGTTTAAGGTATACGAAACATTTTTTTTATTAAAAAACAATTAAAGGTAACAAAAACAATCAGTCGAAGCAGTATTGAAGTTGCATATTAATTTATGGTGTACCTGTACTGTACCACTAAATTTAAATTTTACATCCTTTATATGGCAATTCGCGGAAATTACTATTATTAAATTAAATATTCATTTTGACTCAACAAACTGTTTACATTTTATTTTCAACCCACGTGAAAAAAAAAACCTACTTATATGTTTATTAAACTTATTTACGGAGAACTTTATTCCATCAAATCCAGCTCATGACAGGTTTGATTTTCGCATCGAAAATATTACGGGCCTCATGGGAATCCCCTGTAGTTTATTTAGTCCAAGAGGGTGCTTTGATTATGTCATTTGTTTGCGCGGCGCTACCTCAAACAGAGATGAAAGGAACACCACTCGAAACAGCAGTTTGCTTTGCAACCACTCGCAAATACTGTTGAGTAGACAAATAAAGTATCATTGGGGACCAAAGTCTTTAAGGCCGCTCCACACTGAAACTATGAATTATCGTGCGATCAGAGCAAAACGTTCTCTACTGCATTAAGGAGTTAACAGCAAATTGAGAAAATAAACAAATACTTGATCATTTAAAACTTTCTGAAGAACATTGCAGAGTTTTCGTTGGTGTTTAATAAGGGCACAGAAAGTGATAATTTTTAAATCTTTAGTGTATTTTTTGTAAAAAAAAGCAGATAAAAAGTAATTTTAAAGCAATATCGGAATTAGTGACGTCACTGTTCAGTTAAAAAAAACGTCATTACATTAATTTTAATGCACTAACACGTGCTAAGGAAAATTTTAAAAACCTATTTAGAGGGTAAAAATTCCACCCATGCCGGGATTCGAACCCGCAACCTCTGGCTATTCGTGCCAGCGCTCTTTCCAACTGAGCTAATGGGCGACTCACCGGCATTAGTGAAATTTCGAACCTCTTTACAATATTCTCTGTATTACGTAAGTTATATCCAGTTTTTTTGCAGAAATGATCCATTTTTCAATTTTCAATTCAATCACAAGTGTGAATGGCGTTTGCGCTTTTTTTCCAGGTGTAACGATTGAACTCATTCGAGCTTATGTTACTCATATTAAGTCCAATTTCAAGGACCACGGCCCAGCTTAAAAACTAGCCCATACGAGTATTACCAACTAAGGATCGAATTTGCGTCTAGTTAAGGCTGAGAATTTCATCAAGAATATACGTAAAATTTTACTTTACTGAGCCGTTTTCAGCACAAATTAAAAAAACACTTTCAAGATGGCGCTTAGTTACCTATGCATGCACATACAAGAACCGGGGCTCGTCTGTCAAATTTTGCTCAGCGCAGATAATTTTTGACAGCCGCATTCCGGTTCTTCTATGGCCAAGCCTGAAACTGCCATCTATAAATGTATTTGTGAAAACGTTCATTCCAGTCAGCGAGAATTTTTGCGGGGATCACCCGTCTCTGTTAGTGTCGTATTCTCGACTTCAGTGTGGAGCGGACTTTATGGTATAAAGTGTCTTTCGACATTGCTAGCACGGCTAAAGTCCATTGCGTGAAAGGGTACGAAAACACTTGGCATTTTTCACCCCATTGCACTTTGGACGTCATCATCCCTGGCAATACGTTTTCTTTGATGGGAAACAATTTAACAGGAAATGGAGAATATCACACTGTCATACGACACTGACAAACGATAGTGATAATACAAGAAATAACTCAAGAAAGTGTAGGTAGACAATTGACAATCCAATCGGCAAATTGGCAATCCTCGAAAAACCGACGTTTTACGAACGGGTAACTAATTGGCTACTCATTCATTGAGTCGCGATTATCTTACGTAGTTATATGTTAAACGGGTCTAATCAGGATTATTTATTAGGTAAAATGTAATTCCCTAAATTTTCGACTTTCGGCAACGTTGCGGTGGCCATGGTCACGGTTAGACTGAAGTGGAGACTACAGTGCAACTTTGGTAAAGGTAATTACATTTTACCTGATAAATAATCGCGATTAGGTCCATTTAATAATAACTATGATTATACTCTTTTTAATGCACTAACCCGCTAAGGACAATTAAAAAAAATATATGAGTTTTATAATAACGAAGTTTCGCAGAAAAGTAACTAGGTAAGAATAAAATAGTATAGTAGATGACATAAACTTGCTTGAAAACAATACATGTGGAATTTCTTCTCCACGATTGTGAAACTAAGAGCTTTGACGTTCATTGAGTAAACATTTTGTTTTTATAGTGAATATAATACTTTTGACTTTGACTTTTGTCTGTATCTCGCAGTGGTAGGAAGAGGAGGAGGAGGTAGGAAGTGGTGTAACCAGAATTTGTCACTTGCTAGGTTCCTGATAGAATTCTTTTTCCTGCATGCATGCACGGCGGTTTCGGGCACTTTTCCAAGCCCTTTGCATTTTCAATTCGGTCAAATTATGTTCGCCTGATCAATTTGATCTTGAACAATTTTTCTCCTTTCAATCTATGCCTAAACCTACGCAAAAATCCTTTATGAATTCCAGCTATTACAGCCTCTTTCTTTCTCACAATGTAAGGTGTACCATACTTTGTATTAATCTAATCCAATCCAATCCCATCCATAACGTTCTCTAATCAAATTATGCCGTTACCGTCAATAAAAGTGTCTCCACAAACACTTCTCAAGGACCTCATTTCTACTGAATTAATCCTACCGCGTGCTACAAAACTTGTAGTAGCAACACCACTCGCTAACTGTGAAGAAAAACACCGTGAGGAAACCTGATTTTGTGAGGTGTACAAATACCTTTCATATAAACCCATGAATGTCCCCACTGCTGGGGCACGGGTCTCTTCCTACACCGTAGGTGGGTTAGGCCATACTCCACCTCGGGGGCCACGTCCAGGTTGGTGGAGGATTGTAAGCCAGTGGCGGGCCTTCGGAAGTTATCAAGCCGCCCATAGCGCCTCTGACACGGCTTAACGACTGTCATTACATGACAGCTGGCACCAACGGCTTAGCGTGCCTTGCGAAGCACGGAATCGCTCGGAAAAATGCCCCTAGCGGTAGTCATGGGACTGTCACCCATCCTGCACCTGACCGCGCCTGTTGTTGCTTAACTCAAGTGATTGATTCCAATCACTCGGTTCGACTAGGCCACGAGCGTTTCATAAATACCTTCGCGCTTGAAATTGCCAATCCGCGGTGGGCACGCGTAGCATTATTAAGCCTATACTCTCTCCCTGAGAGAATGCCTGTGCTCTAAAGTGAGGCGTTTATAGGCTTCTTAAAATATATGAATGACAGGATACGCAATAGTCTGATCAGAGAACGTTGTGGACTGAAAGAGGATGTAGTGACTAGAATTGAGAAAGGAATGTTGCGTTAGTTTGGACATATGGAGAGGATGAAGGAAGAAAGATTGACGAAACAGATATAAATATTGCGAATGTGAGTAGAAGGTGATCTGTCAGGATCGTGGCAATTGGCAGTCCCTGGTCTCTGCCTACCTCTCTGGGATACAGGCGTGAGGTTATGTATGTATGTATGTATGTATGTATGTATGTATGTATGTATGGTATGTATGTATGTATGTATGTATGTATGTATGTATGTATGTATGTATGTATGTATGTATGTATGTATGTATGTATGTATGTATGTATGTATGTATAAAAAGATATATAACTCGACGTACCAGCGACTGTACTATCGGTGACAAAGGCAAAGTTTCAACCGAAGCAAAAAGAGAATTGTTCCCAATGAGTTTGAAACTACTTATTACATGGTAGTAGGTCTGTTAGTGACTTCCCACTAGTCCACAAAGTTCTAATTAGATTCTTGCATTTAAGGCGGGTGCTCCTCCCGAGTTCTGAATGTAATTTGAATGTATTTCCAAAGTTATCGCGGCGAATAAAAGGATTCCCAAGATTATCATTAAAATGTCCTAGTTACGGCTTTGTAGACCATTTTTTAAATAATTATGAACGCATTGTAGCAAGTAGTTAATTAATGGCACAAGTTTGCGTTCAGATTTGAATGACAATTCACTGAAATGTCTCTTTGACAATTAATTTCTTTCCTTTAATCTGAATGTCAAGTATACTTTTTTTTATTTTGACTCCAGCTCTTTTTTTAATTTTGAGCATTGATACGGGAGCGGTAGACTGGCAGCTTCTCAACCGGGAGGTCGTTGGTTCAAATTCGGGGATGTACCAATTACTTTGGTTTGTAGGTTACTGTTAGCTACGGGTGGAGTGTATAAGAAAACTAAAGAGAAACTTAGGAAAACGCTAATAATAGATTTAATGGAAAATGTAGGCAAGAAAATGGTATGAGACAGTGTGGTTGACAAATTATGACAGTAAAAACATAGAATAATAAAAAGGAGGTGAAACTGTCCGCAACAGTTACGTATATTTATGAAGTTATAAAGTCGTACGACTTTCTAACTGCAAAGGAAAACATTGCGAGGAAACCCTTGTATCTCAAGGGTTATCATAAATCAGTAAATTTTACGTACAATGAGGCTATGCGCCAGCTTCGGAATTGAGAATTACACTAAGATAATTTACTAAGATAGTACGTTACGTACGTTTCGGCACTTTTTCACGTGGTCAGTACTTGAAAAAGTGCCGAAACGTCGAAAAATTGTAATAATTTAAAATAAACGAGTAAAATCCGTGTAAAAACAGTTTTTATTATGTCTAGTGCTCGTGTTAACCTTAGAAAATACAGTACAGTACAAGTGGTATCCGTGTAAAACAGTTTATATTGTACTGCACTCTTATTTTTTAAGTCTCGTAATCCCTGGTGTACACGCAAATGCATCTATCTATTCCTGTATCGCGCAAACAGTGATCGAGTCATAGGAAGGTACGGTAAATGACTTGAATTTAAACCAATGGCATAAAAATCATAAGTGGTTTTATAATACGTTGTTTTTAAACACTAAACATCATAAATATATCAACTATTTTTAGAACATACGGCATACGTAATATCAACATCTTAGGACTTTAATCGACTTCTGCTAAAAACGGCCGTTTTCTGCCTTCTTCCAAAGTCTTAGGTGGTTGATCCTATGTTCTAGAAAAAGGTTTAAAGTATTTATTTCTCACAAGAAAGATTAATAATTTCATTCACTTAAAATGAGAAAAACAATAATTTAAGTAACATTTTGTAAACATAAGCATGCAACATGTCATATCTAATTACCTATCACAGTTTATAACTTTCTATAATGTGACCTCTTAATCTTAACTTAAATCCTGTTAGAGTTTCTGAATATTTTATTTCTTTTGGTAGCTTGTTGAAAAGTTGTTCTCCTTTAAACAGAATCCGCTACTTAATTCGTATCAAATTTGACGCGATAATTGAATATTTCCTGTAGTAGGTACTTAACTAAAGAAACTGAAATATATTGACTTTGCTAAGTATGTAGGATGGCTGCAAAATATGCAAATTAAAAAAATATTTACCGCTTTTAATTCGGAACAGTGAAAACGCTATCCGCCATGTTGAAAGCATCTTTCGGTTGTAAACAAACATCTGTCAGCCAGAACCAGTAGACATTGATAATTGCTATATTTTGCATGTGAACTCGCTGAAATCATGTTTTCGTCGTTGTTATTTCACTATGCTCACAAATCACTCACAGTTGTTGAATGTCATACTTTGTTTACAAGACTTTAGGTCTTCAAACCATAGGCAAAATGGCTGACCGCGTTTTTGGCTGTTTAGCAAAGCAAAGTTTTAAAATATATTTTTTGGTTGCTTTTATGTCCTAACAAAATATACTAAAATATTTTTTCGTCTAATGGAAGAGATATTTACCATTTAAGACTTACTTGCAAAGAGAGTCAAATAGCGGATTGTAATTTTTCCGTATTGGGTTCGTGGTGCATAAAGTTGTAAGTGATGTTTAGTGCGGTTCTGGTATCTGTGGTGCTTTCCCTTAAATTCTTTATTAGATTGGATCATTTTGTAATTAATTTTATGAATAAGTATACATGTTTGATAAATATACAATTGCCTAATATTCATGAGGTTAGTGTCTTGGTATATAGACACTAACCTCATGAATATCTTGGTTCTAGGCTGTATTTTTAAAAAAATGTTCTCATAGTAGTCAAGATTTACGATGTTTACTGTTTGAAAATAAAACAGTAGTATAAAATAAGTGTAGGGCACACGGATCACAAAGTTGAAGTAGAGATGAGCGGGACACTTGGTGAGACGGGATGACGGAAGGTGGACAAGGGTAGTCACGGAGTGGTGGCCAAGAACCAGTCGTCGTTCGGTGGGTGGACCACTTGCCCGTTGGAGGGATGACATTAAAAAAGCGGCCGGTGGTCAGTGGTCGAGATTGGTTAGGGACCGGGAGAGTTGGCGTAAAATGGAAGAGGCCTATACCCAGCAGTGGGCTTCATTCATGGGCTGGATAGATAGATAGATAAAATAAGTTATGATTTTTTTTTTCTATTGGTGGCGCTAATGAGCATCCCAAAGCGCCTAAAACATTATCACAGGATTAAGCACAGAGTGGCATAAAATCTTGCGTACTAAAATTTGAGCGCGCTATTTTCCGTAATAAAGAGTTTCAAAGTCAGATTATTGCCTAATTGCGGTTAATTACAAGGGTAAATGCGGCCAAAGACTCGCAATGGCACTAAAAATGTGATGTGATCTCGGTTTAGTGGCTCGTGGAACTTAGTTTAAATATCTAATGACAAGTCTGGATATCAACCTTTTGTCGCCACTGCTTGGGCACGGCTCTCTTCCTGCATCGTAGGAAGGTTAGGCCATTCTCCACCATAGCAGCCAAGTCCGGGTTGGTGGAAGAATAATATATATATATATTTAGTGTATTTAACTATAATTATAAATTTATTACGTATTCTATTCTATACAACTATTACTCTATATTGTATAAAAGTAATTCAGTATGGTATTTCCCATGCTTGCACCACACCGCAGTCTGTAACGCTCGCGGAGCACCTGGCACTGGCTGAAAATCAGCGCTGGAGGCTTGCCCGTCTGCATATGCTAAGTCAGTAGCCGTTTATAGCGGCAGTGACACGCCGTAACTTTTAGTGTTCTTTTTTTTATGATATTTATTAATGTGTTTTAAGTTTGCTTTGTTATTGTGGCGTGTGTACTGTGGCTATAATAAATGTTTTTTCTTCTTTTTCTTCTTCTTCTTCAGAAGTTATAAAGCCGCCCATAAGGCCTCTGAAATGGCTAAGTGAGTGGAATTATATGTCAGTTAGCACCAATGGCTTAACGTGCCGGAAACGGTCTGAAAAAATGCTACTAGCGGTAGTCACGGGATGGTTACTCATCCAGCATTTTTCAATTATTTTTAGCCTCTAAATAGGTTTTTTATTTTTCTCTACTCAGTTTCGTCTTTGCCTCAAAAATGTAAAGGGACAAGTAACGTTAATTTTTCCTTGAACCAATATTTAGTATTAAAGCATCGCTATCTACCTATAGGATTACTATTTATCGAAAGAAAAATGGGGCCAAGTGATATTTAACAAAGAATTACGACCCTACTGACAAATTGTCCTACCCTCAATGTTCGCGCGAGACGTATTTTCTTGTCGCACATACTGTTTAAGGGGATACACTCTCACGGTGTCATTTGTAAAAACACGATTCCTCTAAAACAATTCTTCTCAGATTCTACTTAAAAATCTGTATCTGAAATTTATTTCCCATTTAAATTCATTTGCGATACCCCGATTTATTGTACTCAATTTTTGTTATTCATGTTATTGTTTCCTTTCCTTCTGTGCATTATTTTACCTTATTGGTGTTTTTTTTCTTTATAAATGCTATACATAGCCAACCTGCCTTTGGTCTCAAAACAATTTTTAATTTTTTTTCCATTTTTATTAGAATAAACATTTTCAATCAATAAATCTTGTGTTTAATTTTGTGTTGTTCTTGTACAAGTGTGTACGGAAAATGTCACTAAATTTTTCAACTTTGTTTGAAATCGTGTGTGAATATTTTAACTGCCTGTGATGAAGGTTTTATCGTGATTTTACAAATAAGACCTACAGTGTCAGACACGACTAAAAATAAATTACTTTGTTGGATTGTGTATCCAAGAGGTGTGAAAAGGACTATTATATAGAAAATAGAGCACAATTTATTAAAGAGAACACTATTATACATTGGTGAAAAAAAGAAAGAAGAGAATTGCAACTGTATTTGTAAGTTTTTTAAGTAGCCAGTAAATGCCGCCCAGCAGGGCACAAGGCCTTCTCTGTGAGAGAGAAAATGGGCTTATTACCATGCGTGCCCACTCTTATTAATTAATTGAACACCTCAGACACTTCACCGTTATAGCGTAAAGTTTTTGCCTAATACTTAGGTAACCTAAAAGGCTTGTTCGGACTTTACTAAACATGTTAAATATTTACATTTACCTTGTAAACAAGTTTTAGAGACGACAGATAAATAGAGAACACTATTGATCAGCCCGAAAAAAGTAACTAAACTAAGGCTAGGTGGTATGATGATCTGCGAAAAACTGCAGAAAGATGCTGGATGCGGCAAGCTGAAGACAGGGCTCTGTGGCGCTCATTAGGGGAGGGCTATGTCCGAACTGCAGGCAGATACTGGATGCGGCAAGCAGAAGGCAGGGCGCTATGGCGCTCATCAGGGCAGGGCTATGTCCAATAGTGGACTAGTATAGCCTGACGACGACGACCTTAACTTATTACTAATGGGCCAGTTTCTGAATCGAGAAGATCGCTAAATAAATACTTAACTGTAGCTCTTTGAATGTCTCAGCAAAAAGCGTGATAGAACGTTTCTTAAGATTTACTCAGTAAAATTGTCATTTAGAAAACCGGCCCTAAATCTACACTTTCAGTCTATCTGCCCGTTTATCCTTTCGTCCATTCATCCGTTTCATCAATTGAAGAAGAAGAAGAAATAGAAAAACAATTATTATAGCCACAGTACACACGCCACAATAACAAAACAAACTTAAAACACATTACTAAGTAACATTAAAAAAAAAAAGAAAAGAACACTAAAGGTCACGGCGTGTCACTGCCGCTATAAACGGCCACTGACTCAGC
This sequence comes from Yponomeuta sedellus, assembly GCA_934045075.1. NCBI lineage: Eukaryota > Metazoa > Arthropoda > Insecta > Lepidoptera > Yponomeutidae > Yponomeuta > Yponomeuta sedellus. The sequence goes on from OW203737.1 coordinate 5,409,061, forward strand.
CTATACTGATGGGCAAGCCTTCAGCGCTGATTTTCAGTCAGTGCCAGGAGGTGATCCGCGAGCGTTACAAACTGCGGTGTGGTGCAATCATGAGAAATACCATACTGAATAGAATACTTATATGTAATAAAGAGTAATAGTTGTATAGAATAGAATACGTAATATGCATATAGAATGAAACAGGTACTTAAATAGTTTTAACTAACTGACAAAATAAACTACGGTATACACAAACAAAAAACTTACACAAATGAATATAGGTATACCTACGATCAGTTCAAAATTGTACTGAAACAAATTTATAAATATAGTTAAATACATTACACTATTTTTATTTTTAATGCACTAACCCGTGCTAAGGAACAAATTTAAAAACCTATTTAGAGGCTAAAAATTTCACCCATGCCGGGATTCGAACCCGCAACCTCTGGCTATCCGTACCAGCGCTCTACCAATTGAGCCAATGGGCTACTCACGGCATCAGTGAAATTTCGAACCTCTTTACAATATTCTCTGTATTACGTACAGGCAGCGACATCTGTCTTAAGCAAATTGCATTACTTACAGCCCCGACTACCTACTTTACAGTTAGGTTTAACATCGGAACGATATCACTGTACCCACATGATTACACTATTTTTATTTTTAATGCACTAACCCGTGCTAAGGAACAAATTTAAAAACCTATTTAGAGGCTAAAATTTCACCCATGCCGGGATTAACACTTCCTCGTTGACAGCTTCATTTGCATAGCGGAGGGATTACGTGTTAAACATATTTTTAAGTTAAATTTCTATAAGAGTTGTGTTTATTAATCCTAAATAAAATTAAAAAAAAATACTTTACCGCTCTGCTCTATTTTGTAGGTCTACTGTGTAAATTGCTAAACCAGCAGGCATTTTAAAAGCTGGGTTTAAGTATGTAACTATACTAAATAAGTATGTATATCAATATTCGTATTTGCACTAACTGCCCGTCTCACTTTTCCTTCAGCAACTCTCCATTGTAGGTTGTCTGGAAGAAATTGCTCTAAGCAATAAAGCCACCAATTGTACCGTATCTTTGTAATTATTTTTTGTTTGTTTCTTCCTGGTGTAATAAAGAATATTCTTATCTTATCTTCTTATACTTTGTCTTAGCTGAAAACATCCCCTTAACAAGACTCCTTTGCTCAGCACATAAAGCTTAAGGCCAGGTCCCCAAGTTACCCCTCGGAGTTCGGTAACTAGATTCCCCTTAATCGTTAAGGGTTCGAATCTTTTTCTTCTCAACACAATAAAGTTTTCGTATTAGTTTGGCCTTAGCGAGGGGTGACGAATGCAGTTTCTCGTGAATTAATTGAGTCGTTTTGTTTGTCAGCACGCGTGCTTTTGATGTTTGGACGTCAAAATTGAGCTGCTGGTTTAGTTTGTGGGGAGTTTGGAGTTTTTGACGGTCGCGGTGCGGTATGTAGAAAAAACTGACCTTTGCATCTACGTAATGAGATGATTTATACAGCGTCCCATGCCAATTTTTCTCACGCTAGATGGGCAAAGAGGCCACTCATACGCTACAGTGCCTGGCATATTGTTTTTTTAGATTTAGGTTTTCCCGGCACCTGACTGCTTAGTCGGCCTAGACCACAAGAAAAAATACGGCAGTAACTATTTATGTCAATTTGATAGGTTAATGTGGATGCAATTTAAATACTCAATCAAAAAGAAATAAAAAAATAAACTCAATCAGCTGCATTTTTTTACCCTAGTACGAGTTATTTTTGGGAAAAAATCTTTACAAACTTATTTTTCACGATCTTGGTTTTAAGCTAGGTCCAATTATTATTAATTATTATTAAACTATTACAATTTTTGAGATTGAAAAGGAGGTATATTTTTATTGGTAGCGTCAGTAAGATTCGTGTCGCTTTTTAAAAGTACTTCGGTGACCTTGCAACAAATTGTGACAAAAATTGATTGGACATCGTGCTGTGCATGTTTTTTTTATTGCTAATTGTGACGTTTTTTATGTAACTATTTTATTTTGTATTGACATTTTTATAATTAAAACTGCCGTGGTCCCGGATGACTGATGGATGATAGATGGCACCTGAAAAAGTGCCGAAACGTTGGAAAATTGTAAAAATGTAATAAACGAGCATAAATCCGTATAAAAACAGTTTTAATTATGTCTACTGCTCGTGTTAACCTTAGAAAATACTATGACATTTTTATGTTAATAAAGTCATATTTTGGGTTTACAAATTACGGGTTTTAACAAATCTCGACAAGGAGTTTTAAGAAAGCTTAGGTAGATGGATACATAAGCTCATGCCTATATCCTGGAGGAATAGGCAGAGGCCAGTATTTGACACTAGTCACGATCCTAACAAACCTCTTTCATTTTATTAGCCGTTGTATACACGCCGGTTGGTTTTGTTAGTCGTTGTATATGTTACAGACAGAAGTCTTAAACGGTCAAAACTAGTTTTGACTGTTAAATTTAGTCAAAACTAGTTTTAACTGCAGAAATGTAAAATTATAATATGTATCCAACAATGTCGAGTTTGTTTTGGTCTTACATGTTCAACATAAAACGCTCTTTGACGCTCCGCTATGCTACGCGCTTCGTCGCACCTATATTTTTAATGTCGCAGATTGAGTAATGCATAATTTTAGTTCTTTTTGCGATTTTAGATGTATTTCAAATGTTACTGACCAGAAGCTTTGGACAAAAGTACTTTCGACTGATTTTTGCAGTCAAAACTAGTTTTCACCGATTAAGAGTTTTGACGGTAACATATTACACATATTACACTTTTTTCTTGCCCTTGGCTAGCACATCTCCTATTTAGTCGAAAAATAGGAAGAGAACTACAAGTTTATTTGTACGTGAAACAAAGTTTTTGCCTAATGCTAAGGTAGACTAAAAGGCGTGTTCGGACTTTAGTAATCATGTTAAACATTTACATTTACCTTGTAGAAAAGTTTTGTGAAACAACTCCCAAGTTCCGTCTGAAAGTATACAGTAGGAAATATACAAAAGAACCAAAATTACTTCGTTCAAACCTGTTCACGTATGAAGAAGCCATTTATCGAGTCATACTCGTACATTCATGTGTGAAAATATTTAAATATTCAAGAAAATATTCTTTATATATTTTTTTAAGTCAAGCGAACTTCGTACCGCAAACCATCAATTCTTTAATTTTTTTAATTTCTTCTCTCCGTAAGAACCATCCTCGTACTTCAAATAATATTATAAAGAAAGAATTAGCAAAATTGGTTAGCTAGTCTCGAGATTTGCGCTTACCAACACATTCAGCGATTCATTTAACAGACTAGCTGACCCAGCGAACTTCGTACCGCCTAACAGTCGATTCTTTAATTTTTCTCTCCGTAACAACCATCGTCGTACTTCAAGCAGTATTGTAAAAAAAGAATTAGCGAAATCGCTTTAGCTGGTCTCGAGATTTGCGCTTACCAACACATTCAGCGATTCATTTTTATATTATAGATTGATAGAAACTAGTGACAAAAAATAAAAAAAAACATACGAAGCAGATATAAAAACAGGCAGTGATTCAAAGTTTCCACAGGTAGCTGTAAAGAGTAATGTTACATGATAGGTACGAGTATAACTCGTATAGAAGTATATAAAGTTTCAAACGAGTGAGATTTTTTTTATTCACATTGAATACTGCATTTTCTTGTTCTTCTTTTGTTACTATCTCTTATCGGAGGTCAGCTATCACTGTGACTACTTTGTCCCTTGTAGTTGTGGCACGGAAGAGAACATTTCTTGGGCTGAGCCACTGAAATATTTTGGAGCTTTTGACTGGGATTAAGGGTATTATTAAGGGTAGGTTCTTCATACTTATCTTACAAACAGCGCCACTTTAGAGTGTAAGTCTTGTTTTTTTTATAGAATAAAAAGGCGTTAAAGATTACAAACTTTAACCTTCATACAGTACTTCTCGTACAAATAAGGACTATAAATGCAAATATAAGTAAACTAAGCCAATATTTAAACGTACCTTTACTGGAAAACACGAAGTCAAAACATAACATTACTTAGATTTAAGAATCATGGTTGTAATATTTTTCTGGTTATGCAATAAAGTGTTCTCTCTCTCTCTCTCTCTCAAAGCGTTCACCCACACTTGCCAATACTTTCCCTCACAAATACACACACATACACTCACACACAATTGCACCATTAGGGAAGGACTGATTCCAAATACAGGTTGCCTTAGTTTAGGAGTCAGGACGTTACGTAGTATTGTAAGAAAGCTGTATATATACATATTGCAACTTAAATTGTATGTTTTTGGTCAATAAATTACTTAGTTACTTACTTATATTTAACTTTTCCCATTTAAGATCATGTATAGGCTGCTAATAATGTTGGCAAAAATACACTGGAGGTTTGATCAGCTTTCTGTATCAGAAAGCTACCTTAACATTTACTTGTACCAAGTTGAAGTAACAAGACGCCAACTTTCTCAGAATTTTCGCTTAAAAGGTTACTCAATGCTACGCTGTTTCTGTTAATCCTGATTCGTAAGTTTGTTTGACGTTAATTTACTTGATATGGTTTCTGTAAAGAGGTCTTTTGGACTTATTCTACAAGAAAAGATTCCAAAAAGAAGGAGGCCTGGCACACCAAAGTATTTGCTATACAATAGACAGGGTCATAATTATCATCACCTAAGGGGCATCTATCATATGAAAGCAATAATTTTATGAATCAACCAACCGTCAAATTATTATAGAATTTGACAGTTAGACGATTGGAATCGCTAAGGATTTGGTGCACATAATTGGGCCTTAGAGGCCTGTCGGAACATCAAAACGTTAAATATAACAATTAATATGCAACTTGACAGAAATTGAGCGTATAGCCTGTCTAGTACGACCCCACGTAGTAGCTCGTTTTGAAATTAAAAGCCGCGAATTTCCAGTTCATTAATTTATTTGTTTAAGATAAGATGAGATAAGATAAGAATATTCTTTATTGTACAAACCAGAAAATAATTACAGAGATAACAGTTACAAGAGAAGAGGTACAATTGGCGGCCTTATTGCTGATAGCATTTTCTTCCAGGCAACCTTATAACGGAAAGATTGCAGAAGGAGAAATTGAGACGGGTCGTTGGTGCGCATCGAATATTAATGTACATGTGTATGTATGTATATATTTATTTAATTAGGTTTATCAACAGTATACTCATATACATCATTACGTGCTACGTGAAGATATTTTGAACTAGATATATAACTAATTACAGATAAACACCACACTGAAAACAAAAGTAGTTAAGTACCTAGAGCTACATATATACTTAAGTCATTAGAGAATGCTTCCTGCCTTAAGCACGCCCTTGTACCTTTACTCATGTAATTAGTGCAGTAAAAAAATTTAATAAATAATAATTAGACTATAGTATAACTTGCCTTGAGTTCCGAGATGCGATGAAATCGATTACAGCGCGAATCCGAGCAAATTTAGTAGTGCCAAAGTATCTCACACGAAATAGGGTTTTTGTGCCTACTGCACTTGTAGATTGGCACTGTGCGCATCTCGGAACGCAAGGCAAGTTATACTATAGTCTAATTATTATTTATTAAAAATTTTTACTGCACTAATTACATGAGTAAAGGTACAAGGGCGTGCTTAAGGCAGGAAGCATTCTCTAATGACTTAGTTATACTACAGTCTAATTATTATTTATTTTAATTTTTGTTACTGTTAATTTGGTTACTCAATTGTCAAATTCGGTCATTTTACCGTCACAAAACACGTGACTCGTGCCACCGTTTCTACTCCAGCAGGATTTGATGCGCATAATACCTATAGAAGCAGATCTGGTACCACCTGCAAGACGTTTTCATTTGTCGAACACCCCAAGCTGTTGTTGTCGTATTGAGACGCGAGTAAACGCGCGTTTACACTATTTTAGTAGGCCAGAGTGACAAATTTTAGTAGGACGGAGTGCTACATCATAGAGACTAAAAACTGGTCGCACTAGGCTCAAGTGGCTCCCTATCCGTCTTCGTAGGAATGCCCACATCATTTCTCTTCTTTACTCAGTACTGTTCAATCCCGCCACCTCTTTATATCTTAAAGAGCGCTTTATCTACCTCATTCAAACCAAAGCCGGGCACTTCGGTCTGACCAGAACCTGATGCTGAAGATTCCGAGTCATCCGACGAGGTTCTTAAGCAATTCATTTGCTGTTAGGGCCGCCTGGCTGTTGAATGATCTGCCGGTTTCAATAAGGCGCTCTTCTTCCCCAGCTTTCTTTAAAAACAAGATTTATGATTTGTATCTATCACTCTAATTTTTTTTTTATTATTTGTATTTGATAAAATTAACAAAGCTTATGTAAAACTAGCTGTGCCGCGCGGTGTTACCTAAGTGTTAATTCAGGGTGTTAGCTAACTCCATACCAAATTTTATTAAAATCGCTCCAGTCTTTTGGACTTGAAGAAGTAACAAAAATACACGTTTACAAACTTTCGCCTTTAAAGTACTAGTGTGAAGTGTGATGTGATGATGTGATAACTATCATCTTTTTTACTGAATCTTTTTTATCGAATCCCTAGTTTAGCTATCTTTCTACTGAAATCTAAACTAAAGCGTAACGATTTCCTTTAAAATAATTCAAACTTTTCTAGACTGCTGCGCCGGCCAGCTATAATAAAGGAGTATCTTTACAGTAAGATAAGATAAGAATATTCTTTATTGTACACTGGAAAAACAACAAATACTAAACAATTGCAAATATACAAAGTACAATAGAGAAAATGTACAGTACACACTTCTTAGGAACTTTAGATTTTTCCTTCAGTTCAAAGGTGTATTGTTGCAAACAGTGTCGCTCACCGAGGCAAAAATTACCAAAATTGAACTCTTACGATGAATTTAGCATAGAAGCGGATTAAAATATGTTTATCGTCAAACTTCTACAGCATAAATATGATAGAATGAAAAAAGAAAGAATAGTTTGGTAACGCTAGTGGAAACCATGCACATCACCAGAATTCCTCAGCTTCATACAACTACAAACATAAATCTGTCACTGCCTCTTCCCTTTTTCTTTACGAAACGCAATAGTTCCTAATGTTGATGCCATTTTACTTTGCGATTTCATCTTAGCAGCTAGGACTAGTAGAGCGCGGTCCAAGAAAAAGAAACATGGCCGTTTTCATCAGAGTGATAGTTTTTATACTAAGATGGCCGGTGTACACTAACATCGCTAACTGTCGCTTGCCTTGAAACATAACATAACATTTACATACAGACACATACATTGCCTCTGGCCACACACTAGGATACCTTGTGTGGTTGGAAGCAGAAAGAACGACATCACAAACATGTAAACATCCAAGACCCGGGGTTTTTTTTTGTCCCCAGCCGGAGTTCGAACCCGGGACCTCTTGCATGGTAGGTAGATAAGTTGCCGCTACGGCACAGAGCTCGTTTTGAGAACCTTGTCGCATTAACCTCTTCTAGTCTGATGTATGAGACTATTTAGACTTTGACAAGGTACTAAAGTGCATGCATGTTAGTGTACACGATACGAGTAGTATCTTCATAGCAAAAATTAGTCACTCTGTCCGAGTCTACTAATATCGTGAAAACGCGGCTTAAAGCCAGGTTTTCACGGTCTTAATGCGCTCGGTCCGAGTGCGCCATCCGAGTAAACTAATGCTTCTGATTGGCTATTTTGGTGTTGTCACGAAAAACCATCCAATCAGAAGCATTAGTTTACTCGGATGGCGCACTCGGTCCAAACGTACTTAGACCGTGAAAACGCGGCTTAAGACAAAGCTAGACATTTCCACACTCCCAGACGTCTGCCTCGGAGAGCGCGAAATATACCAAGAACATTCATAGCTACATGCGAAGTAAAAGACGCCAGGTGGTCGCGCAGTGGTGAGTTGTACCTGAGATTTCCGCACGTAGCCTCATAGTTAGGCCATTATACGTGGCAAGCTCTGGGTATGTTAACACGCCAGACACTATAGTTTCCTCACGACGTTTTCCTTCACAATTAGCCAGTGGTATTGCTACAATAACTTCAAAAATGGATATAACTTGGAAAACAAAGGGACATGCTAGCATTCGAACCCAGGACCTCCCGATTGAGAAGCCGCTACGCTACCACCGCTCTTGTCGCGCAGTAGTTAGACCAATTTCTTCTCTTGCCCGAGTTCCTGGGTTCAACTCACGGAACGTATCAATAACTAAATTTTTTAAGTTAACTCAGAAACTGCATTAATATCATTATACTCTTTTTAATGCACTAACCCGTGCTAAGAACAATTTTAAAAACCTATTTAGAGGCTAAAAATTCCACCAATGCCGGGGTTTGAACCCGTGACCTCTGGAACAGATAGCCAAAGGTCGCGGGTTTGAATCCCGGCATGGGTGGAATTTTTAGCCTCTAGATAGGTTTTTAGAAAGCATTAAATCATGCAGGAAATAATTGGAAATAAAACTTTGGAACTTTTAGAAATAATGGTTGGAAATTAAATTAGGAACAATCCAACCCACAATTCATAACTTACGAAAACAGCTTTTTTGCATAGAATAGACTATTTATTGGGCAAAAAACATTGGTACTCAGCTTTTACAAAAAGTTTTTGCTTCAATATATTGCATTGAAGTAACTTAACCTGTTCGTGGTGATCTAATGGTTATCTGTCAGGATCGTGGCACGTGGCAGTCTCTGGTCTCTGCCTACCCCTCTGCGATACAGGCGTGAGATTATGTATGTGTAAGTAACTTAATAAATACCCTTGTTCGGTTTTTGTTCACACGTTGTATAGATGTATTCCCCTTACAGGAGTTCACTGACGAATTTCATTCAGTCCGCTTTACGTAGGTACCGACCAACTTTACTTCAAGTTGATTACCTCGCTGGTCTAACGGTTAGCATGCTGGATTACCATGCTGACTGCCGTGGCTTCGATTCCCGCCGTGGGGCGTATATTGTGTTAATAGCCTCAATTCAATTGTTTTTCTATGTTTGTCAGGTTATCCTTGCCGCGTCACCTTAGCACAGGGTATTGGGACCGGCACAAGTAATTTATAAAGTATATTTATTATTACTATTTTCTGTGTAGTGCTCACTACATGAAAGTTATCAGAAATGTGTATTGTGTCCGTAAAATAAAGTTCCTTAAGACTAGTGGCACTTCCGTCACTCTGTGGTAAAATTTGTACATCTATTAATGCCACGTTTTTATTCGGCACTTGCGTTTGAAGTGCCTGACATAATTGTATAAAATACATATTTTCTTAATTCACTATACTTTTAAATTTTATTTCCTTATTTGCTGGTCTCCCATATCGACCAAGACTACAATAATAAAATGTGAGTAATTTACTTAATTTAAATTTTATTTTGTTTAACTTTAACTTAATTTAAATTTTATTTTATTTTTCGAAAAACAATAAAGTAACTAAACAAATTAACATTCAGAGACATATTACACAAATGTCGTTAGCCACATACTAAGTTTAACTAACCCCCAGTTTCTCGTACACTAACAATCTGTTAATCTACTGTTAACAGCTGTCAAATGTTTTTTCTATATGCACTTTGGCTACTTGACAGCTGTTAACAGTAGTTTAACGGCTTGTTAGTGTCTCAGAAACCAGGGGTTAATGACTTGTGTTATAGGTGCTAACTCGACGATAGATTTAATACAATAAATACATAGATACATCCAAGACCCGAACATGTGTGTACCAAGAACATGTATTCACATTTAAAACACACATTCTCAGAACCAGATTTATAAGAAATTATTAAATTACAGCTATTTTTTACTTATTATTTTAGCAAAACTGAATTAGGAATGCAAACTTCATCTGCTAACATCCTTTACTTATCGTAATTAACTTTAGATAAACAAATTGCCTAGCTTCTTTACCATACGGATAAACACATATACAGGAAAACAAAAAGAAGCTAATTGCTGTTGTAAGGTTGTCTCAATCATACAATTTATCCAAAGTTTTTGCAAGTGTCATGGTTAAAGACTAGTACCTATTCACTAAAGGTTCTAGTACTTATTCACTGTAGATAGATTAACCTGGGATAAACAAATATACTATTGTCAGATAAAACATTACATTATTTTTCTTGCTGTCCCATGAATTAATGCAAATATTTAAAGTTATTTCGTTATTATTGTAGTCACAAGAATTGCACAAAAAGGTGAGTTTAGGTCTCAAAAATTTGCAACTCAAAGTAAAAATAATTGCAAAAATTAAAACATTATCAAACAAATTTGTGTTTGTTAATGTTACGTTTGTTTTTGTTTTAATTTGGAAACACTATTACTCTAAAACACTCCTCAAATGCAGGCGATTGTAAAGTCTTCCCCTTTACCACAGACTGTAAAAACTTATTAGCTACATTCAAAGAGCGTTTTTAAGTAATCCTGTTTTAAGAAATAAGACTACGAGTATAATAAGAACAAAATTCTTTCCATCATAAGTCACAGTGACGATTTAAGACTGACGTCTCTTTCAAGACGTAGGGATCTACTGATATAATAATTTCCTTTGAACACGTCTCACGTTAAATTTTGAAATAATAAACATTAAATAATTATGAGACACTCAAATTTCAAAGCCATGATCTAAACGCGCCTCCGAAGTTCAGTGAACAAAATCCAGATAAAACCAGTAGTCTAAAGATAAACATCCTAGCGCAAAAACAAAAAACTCACAAACAACAAATAGCACTGACCTTGCCAATCGCCGAGGGTCTCCCGAAAATCACAAACGGTTCAAGCACAATCACAGGACAGTCTCTGAGCCGGCGCCCAGTTTTACGAGCAATATTTCCGACCAAAACAATCGTAGTTTCTTCCGCGATTCGACGCGAGGGGAGGCGACAACCCCCAGCCGAGTCTATTGTGGTACTGGCTCAGTTTGGAGGCGAAAATGTACAGCCATACAGCATAGTACATTAGACACCGTGGCACGAATACCCCTTGTGGCTTCCGCGGAAGCAGCGCCATCTGCATTAGGGCTTGTTTCCACATTTTTTTGTGCTGCGAGTTCAAGTAGAATTTAGGTGAGAGGGCGCATCTTTGATGCGTGTTTTATAATTCATCAATGAAGGTGGTGGCGTAAAAGTTTTATACTTTTTAGGGTTCCATGCTGAAATAGGGTCATGCTTATTTGATGTTACTGTAGGTACTCAGCTTAAATAGTCTTTAGCTTTCCATAGACTGTTTAACTGCATTTGATGAGTGTTTTTAAGTAATCGCGTTTTAATAAGACTGCAAAATAAGATCGTACTTATTTGTTGTTACCTGTACCTATGCTGGCTGTTAGTATATTTGTTTTACTTAACTTTAAAGAGTCTTATCTCTTAAACTGTAACTCTTAGAAAGTTAAAATTGTACCAGAGTTTGTATTGTTACGCCAGATTTAATACACAAATTAAAAAGTGTCAGAAAGGGTGAACGTTAAATCTACCCAATATAAACAACTTTTATTACTCTTTTTGCTTTAGCAAATGTATGAAACATCTGTATGTTTGGAATAATTTAGTCGCAATTAGACAGAAAAAACTGGTCTTCATGTGTTTTTCTCAACGGCTTAAGAAAATGATATCATTAAACACTCGTTGTCAAATAAAACTTGTATAAAGTTCTGTATTGCTAATGTACACTAGTGTCAACTTATTTTTGACCAAATGGCGCCGGAATAGCATGATGTTGCTGTAATTTTGATAAAAATTGGGTTTTAAGGTTGTTGATGACGATTTAGAAAATTCTTCGAATTGCCTTGACACATGTACGAAAAAATTAAAGAAATCTTTATTGAGTTGACTTAACTGTCTAATGTCTCTGTCTAAACTAATGACTGTTCTTAAAATATATTGGAAATAAACTTGATGAGTTTCCTGTACATTAGATGAGTTGTACTTAGGCTAAAGTCCGGGGTCCACGTGAGGTGATGGCGTCTTCAATACCTTCCAATCAAATTAATGGAACCGAATGAAAGAATATTATATTTCTGATTGTACTGAACCCTCGGTGGGCGAATCTAACTCGCACTTGGCTGCTTTTTGCTCTTTACGTTATTTGCTTTTTGGTGTAAAGCGAATGTGTCAGTGTATTCAAATATACTAAATTCACCGAAAAGAAAAGACGCCGAATACACACCCTAGAAAGTAATTATTCAACATTTTACACTTCTCCTACCTACACTGTATGGTGGATGACCCATCAATTCTATTTTTTGACCATCCAAAAATGTAGTTGTTTTTCTGAGATGTATGACAGCTGGCATTGTCATGGTGAAGTATGATTCTGCGTCGCTGGTTGTATTGGCGTATTTCTTCAAATACTTCCGGCAAACAAATGGTCGTGTACCACTCCAAATTACCCGTTCTGCGATTCTCTAGTGGTATTGTAGCCACATGGCCATTAATACCAAAGAAGCAGGCCACCATTTGCTTTACAGTGCTTTTTGCACGAGCCACTTTCGTAGGGTTCGGCTCATTTTGAAACACCCAAACTGTTGATTGTTGTTTAGTTTCGGGATCGTACGCGTAGATCCAGGATTCGTCACCTGTGTAGATATTATAAACAGATTTTGAGTCGCCTCCGTTGAATTTTTTTAAGGTTGCACCATTCGTCGCGAGCATCTTTTTGATCCTGAGTTAAGTTGTGCGGGACCTAACGCGAACAAAATTTTTTTACAGACAAATGTTCATGTAATATCCTATGAATGCTCGTCATACATATGCCCAGAATAGCCTCTATCTCGCGATACGTAACATGGCGGTCTTGCGTTATTAGTTTTCGCACAGCTTCAATATTTTGTGGCACAACCACCGATTTCGGGCGACCTTCTTTAACTTCGTCCGTGAGCTTACTTCGCCCGCGATTAAACTCACTAAACCAGTGATACACAGTCGTTTTTGATGGAGCTTCACCACCAAAAGTCGAAGTTAATTGATCTACGCACTGTTGTTGCGTTAAACCACGTCACGTAATCGTAATAAATCATAGCACGAATATTTTCACCAGTGAGTTCCATTTTTTCAGCGATATGACATTTTAAACCCAACAAAAACAAAACGCTAACGTATATGAGAGAAAAATATTAGCGGCCAGTATTTAAAAAAAGAACGAATTTGATCATGGAGGTCAGACATTGCGTTTAAAATTATTAGAATCCCAGATTCCGCATATATAAGTAGCAGCCTATGTATGTCTCCGGAAAGACAGACTATGGCAGGCGTATTTTAAAAACCTATTTAGAGGCAAAAAAAACCATCCATGCCGGGATTCGAACCCGCGACTTCTGGCTATCCGTGCCAGCGCTCTTTCTAACTGATCTAATGGGCGCTCACCGGCATCAGTGAAATTTCGAACCTCTTTACAATATTCTCTGTATTACGTACAGCCTCTTGCCTAACCTCGTGACGTTTTTAGCCTCTAAATAGGTTTTTAAAATTGTCTTCAGCACGGGTTAGTGCATTAAAAGTAATATAATTATGGCAGGCGTGTTCCACAACTTTGCCGTTCTTATCATTAAAAAATTCGCGAGTCGCTTGGTGCGGACGTATGGATGTAATATACGGGAAACCAGCAGTAGCTCATGTAAACATCCCGGCGTACGTTTATGTATGTAACATAGAGTACACCCTAAGCAGACATCTAAAGCATTGCATAAAGCATCACTTATGTATTGTACTGCTTTTAACGTGCACATGTCTAAGCTATATACCTACCGTATTGAACGTGAAGAGCACTATTTCCTGAGATACAGGTCTAGAACCTAGTTCAGGCACAGAAGATAATTGTTTATATGCATCTTTGCCTCGACGACCTCTGTGGCGTAGCGGTAGCGCGTCTGCCTACCATGCAAGAGGTCCCGGGTTCGAATCCCGGCTGGAAACAAAAAAAAAAAAGTCCAGGTCTTGGATGTTTACATGTTTGTGATGTCGTTGTTTCTGGTTCCCACGACACAGGGTATCCTAGTGTGGGGCCAGAAGCAATGTATGTGCGAGTATGTAAATGTAAAAAAAAAAAAAAAAATATTGTAAGTTATAAAATGTAAACAACTTGTTACAAATTTTGAAAGAAAATAAAGATAATAATAATTATTATTATTACAAGGTCAAAGAGAAATTGTCAAATAAAGTATTTATGTATCTATTTACAGTTAGTATAATAATTTTCTTAATTGAGCATGTTTTATTTCTACATCTACTGCCTTAAAAAAACCTATTTAGAGGCTAAAAATTTCAACCATGCCGGGATTCGAACCCGCAACCTCTGGCTATCCGTGCCAGCGCTCTACCAATTGAGCCAATGGGCGACTCACCTCTAATTAGCCTCTAAATAGGTTTTTAAATTTGTCCTTAGCACGGGTTAGTGCATTAAAAATAAAAATAGTATAATCATGTGGGTACAATGATATCATTCCGATGTAAAACCTACGTAACTGCAAAGTAGGTAGTCGGGGCTGTAAGTGATGCAATTTGCTTAAGCCAGATGTCGCTGCCTGTACGTAATACAGAGAATAGTGTAAAGAGGTTCGAAATTTCACTGATGCCGGTGAGTCGCCCATTGGCTCAATTGGTAGAGCGCTGGCACGGATAGCCAGAGGTTGCGGGTTCGAATCCCGGCATGGGTGAAATTTTTAGCCTCTAAATAGGTTTTTAAATTTGTCCTTAGCACGGGTTAGTGCATTAAAAATAAAAATAGTATAATCTACTGCCTTGTCCAACATATTGCTCGAGTTCATCCAAAGGTTGTCTGAAGATGATCACTTTTCGTGATAAGGGCTTCGTCTGTACTCTTAGGTTAAGAAATATCGATGTAAGTTCCTTTTTTATGTGCAATAAATAATTGTTCTCTATCTAGATAGATATGTCATAGATGACATAGATATGTCAACGAGTCAATCAAAAGTAACCCGTTCATCTTCTCTGCCTTAACAAACAACCGACGAACTCAGCCGTATACTATTGCAATGTTTACCGAAAAACAAAGACTAACATCTAGAGCAATCGGTCCCCAAACCGTTTTACTTGGCCCCAGAATGCCCTTTAGGGGTTTCGGAGACCTCTGGCGTTAAATGAGTATTACAAAAGAACAGAGCGGGAAAACATTCAAACCTGAATGAGGTGTAATCAACTGATCGCGTTTGTCTTTAATTTTTTTTTTACACCTAGAGCTATACCACCCTCTGTGGCACGAAACAATAATTTAAGTTCGAATTTAAATGCTTAAATTAAAATTGTGTAGGCTGGACGCCATAATACATAAATAAATCAATCTCCGTAAAAGTAATACAAGAAACAATTTCAATTAGTCAGGTTTTACATAGGAATGATATCAAAGCAAAATACCTGCAAAGTAGGTACTCGGGGCTGCAAGTGATGCAAATTAATTCAGCCAGATGTCGCTGCCTGTACGTGTTACAGAGAGTATTGTAAAGAGGTTCGAAATTTTACTTATGCCGGTAGTCGCCCATTACCTCAGTTGGGAGAGCGCTGGAACGGTTAGCCAGAGGTCGCGGGTTTGAGTCCCGGCATGGGTGGAATGTTGAGCCTCTAAACAGGTTTTTAAAATTGTCCTAAGCACGGGTTAGTGCAAAAAAAGAATATAATTTATTAATTCGTTTATACTTTTATTCATCATTAATTTATTCATTCATTATTTCACTAGTTCTTTCACTCACTCATTCATCATTCATTTATCATTAATATATTCATTCATTCATTCATTCATTCGTTCGTTCGTTCGTTCGTTCGTTCGTTCGTTCGTTCGTTCGTTCGTTCGTTCGCTCGTTCGTACGTTCGTTCGTTCGTTCGTTCGTTCGTTTGTTCGATCGTTCGTTAATTTATTCAACACAGCCCCAGCAAGTCAATTTGTCTGTAGCCTTATTGGCTCTGTGCCTCTGCGGGGAGTTATCTAGTTACTTCCCCAAGCCCGACTTGTCTAAACAGCCATTCCTGAACGCTCAATTAATTAATTCTTAGGCAATCCTGAAAAATGAGGCCCACTTATTTTGCCCTTCCTACTTTTTCTTCCGTCTTGAGAGGTCTTCTGTGGCACAAATTCGTTAAGCAAATAGCCCTGTGGGAAGGTTAAAATCAGAACAACTCCAACTTTTATGACATTTATTCTTAAATTTAGTAACTTTTTCAAAGTTTATGTTTATTTCTGAGTTTTAAGAAAGTGTATAAGCTGAATTTTATCTAGGGGTGAAAGTATTTGCGGTTGACTACATAAAATAAAAATATATCTCTCTAAAAGAAGACCTTGCGGAAGGATCTGTTGGTATGTAGGTGACATTATGAGGAACAATTTAATAATACAATAATAAAATTTCAAATAAACTTAATGGTGTGGGTGTATTGGTGTGTATTTTTTTATTTTCAAAATTGTGAACAGTTCAACATAATGTTCTGGCATAGAATTCACAATAGACTTACCTAACTGTTATACTTGACATAATTTACTTCGATTTTTATAAACTAAATACATAGATACATAACCTCACGCCTGTATCCCAGAGGGGTAGGCAGAGACCAGGAACTGCCACTTGCCACGATCTTGACATATCACCTTCGCTTCATCAACGTTCATAAGTCGTTGCATGCACGCACGCCGGTTCCGGTACTTTTTATCTTTCCCTTTGCTAATGCATCCCCTATTTGGTCGATGTAAGTCCGTCTGGATCGTCCCTTACCAGCCCTTCCACTCACAATCGCAATATATATTTGTTTCGTCAATCTTTCTTTCTTCATCCTCTCTACATTTCCAAACCAACGCAACATTCCTGTCTCAATTCTAGTCACTACACCCTCTTTCAGTCCACAACGTTCTTTAATCAGACTATTGCGTATTCTGTCATTCTAAGTAACACTACACATATTTCTCAAGGACCTCATTTCAACTACAAAAACTAATAAACTACACTTAACATAATATAGAATAACACCTACCGAATAAGTAAATGCTAACTTTTCTTCTTCACAGAAATTGCACCTGATTTTTCCATTCCAAATTATGATGTGGCCCTTTATATTTTAATTTCAAATCTCCCACTTAATTTCCGCAGGATTCCTGAGGGAAAAAATACTACGGTCGATGCCAGCAGTATTTTAAAAATTAATTTCACTTGAAAGGAAACCAGGAAAAGATGTTGGCTGGAAAAAATCAAGTCCCCGTAAAAAATATTAATAGCGGGTTCCGTCGTCTCTTTTTGCATACTGTGCCTATAATATCCGTTCAAATAAGAGATAATAAAAATATGTGAGTTTCGAATTGTTACGTTTCTTCTGTAGCTAAGGAACCAAACAAAACTCATTTTTAATCATCGAATTGTATTAATGTTTGTTTACGTTCGACCGTAGTGAAGTTTAGAAACGTCTTAACGTCATAGTCTAGAACAGCAGATCATTTTGGGCCAGTTGGAGGGCAGACAGTCTAGAGGCATAACACGCGCTGGTCCGTTGCCATATAAAATTGTGTCCAATACTATCTAGTATTAAACTCGAATTTGTACAAGTTTGTTTTAGTGCAATAAAGAATTTTCATTCATTCATTTATATAGAAGGCGGCAAGGCGATCTAGGTCTAGCAAGGTAGGTCACTACAGGTTGGTCTCTTCCTGCATTTCAGGAACGTTAGGCCGTACAGGAGCCAAGTCCTCCACCAAGGTTGGTGGACGATTGTAAGACAATGGCGGGCCTTACTGTCAGAAGTTATCAAATCACTTAGAAAGCTTCTGACATGGCTTAACGACTGCTATAACATGATACCCGGCGCCAACGTCTTACTATGTCTTGCGAAACACGGAAGCGCTCCGAAAAAATGCCACTAGCGGTAGTCGCAGGATAGTCACCCATCCACCATCTGACCGCCCCTGTTGTTGCTTAACCCAAGTGATTGGATTCCAATCACTTGGTTCCTGTAGGCTACAAGCGCTTAGCTTATTAGTACAAGTTATTGTTATTAAACTACAACAATATTCTTTTTAAAATACACTAACCCGTGCTAAGGACAATTTTAAACACCTATTTAGGGGCTAAGAAATTCCATCCATGCCGGGATTCAAACCCGCGACATCTGGCCATCCGTGCCAGCGCTCTTCCAACTGAGCTAATGGGCGACTCACCGGCATCAGTGAAATTTCGAACCTCTTTACAATATTCTCTGTATTGCGTACAGGCAGGGGGCAGGCAGATTTTTTGCCTCTAAATAGGTTTTTAAAACTACAACTAACTTTTGCATCATACGTATTCTATTCTCATATCTAAGAATACACCAAGAATGTAACAATATTTGTTTTGTAGGTTCTTTTCTAAAAGGTTAAAACAATGGAAAAGGCCATCAGTGAATCGCAAAGAGTCAGGAGCAAAACTAGTATTTTAAAACACATTTTACGCGAACCGCCTGAATCACACATAGTATTTAAAACTCTTAGTTATGAATTATTAATATCCTTAATGGATTTTGCACTAAATGCTTTATTTCCAACATTTAAAGTCGAAAACAGCATATATGACTGGGGGTCTACTTGAACTACGCGATATTATCCACAATACGAGTATTAACTCCTTTTTCTGAATCAGAAACTTATTTATTTTAAAAACCTATTTAGAGGCTGAAAATTCCACCCATGCCGGGATTCGAACCCGTGACCTCTGGCTATCTGTGCCAGCGCTCTTTCCAACTGAGCTAGTGGGCAACTCACCGGCATCAGTGAAATTTCGAACCTCTTTTTAATATTCTCTGTATGACGTACAGAGAATAGTCATTTATTTTTCTAAAAAAATCCTTAGCCAGATGTCCTTCTTCTTCAGGCTTTATTAGTCTACTCCCTTAATAAGCGCCATAGGCAAGATTGTGCCATCATTGAGGGGTAATGCCCATAATCCCCACGCTTGGCATGCGGGTTGGGGATCGCAGTTTGGTGGAATTGTACTGCAAGGGGGCGCTGCTGTCCACCCCCCGGTTTGTGTCCCTTAGTCGCCTTTCACGACACCCACGGGAAAA
The DNA here is from genome assembly GCA_934045075.1 of Yponomeuta sedellus. Lineage (NCBI taxonomy): Eukaryota > Metazoa > Arthropoda > Insecta > Lepidoptera > Yponomeutidae > Yponomeuta > Yponomeuta sedellus. The sequence continues at coordinate 5,428,097 of OW203737.1, forward strand.
TTTGGGTTGATGCTATTCTCTAGGCCGACACCACACAGCAGTGTTCTAAACTAAACAGCACCTTGATGGCACACTGATGAGCGATTAATGAGATTTTCGTATTTAGTATTTTAATTGGGCCATTTTACGTAGCAAGCGCTGAGGTATTTTAACACTTCTGCTACTTCAGGGTTTCCTCGCAATGTTTTCCTTCGTCGTTAGTAAGTGGTATTACCATTTTAATTTCAAACCAACACAATTTAATTGGTATATGACTACATTGGAAATTTAACCTACCTCTATTGTTTAATGGTTACTAAATATGAGGACTACCTTATTTAGTTTGTCTATATATTTTAACATGCATTTATACTTTGGGTGTTAATCTAGCTGAAAACTAGTATATACTTAAATTATATTGCAGTAAGATTGTCAACTGTTTTACATGTTTAGAGGCTAAAAATTCCACTCAGGCCGGGACTCGAACCCGCGACCTTTGGCTAACCGTGCCAGCGCTCTCCCAACTAAGCTAATAGGCAAGTACCGGCATCAGCGAAATTTCCGAAATGTACCGAAATTTCAAACCTCTTTACAATATTCTCTGTAGTATTTACAGTGTACTCCTTCGCACGGGTTAGTGCATCAAAAATAATGTAATCATGCCTAATAAACCAAATAAAATTAAAATAAATCCGCGGTGGGCACGCGTGGAAATTAAGCCCATAATCTCTCTCTAAGGCAACGCCTATACCCTGCAGTCGTACATTTATAAGTTACGTAAAAACAATTGTGCGAAATATAAAGAAATGAATACCACAGGATTTATATTTCGTGAGAAAAGATCTGAAATTTGTACTATTTTGATTTACAGAACGCTGGGCCTGTTTGTTATTCATCTCAGTTCGCCCTAGCAGAGTGGACGTGGCGGTAATTGTAGACTGACTTTGCATGCCTAACGATGTCTAGGCGATCTTGGTCGGATGCGGTTCTGGTGTGAATGCAGCCGCCTGCCCACAGTGGACTTACACCCGTATTCTAAGTCGTAACTGAAAGTTATCCTCCACTCCACTCTTGCTCAACCGAGGAAAACGAAATCTTATTCAATCGAGCAAGTTTCTCACTCGAGTCGAGGAATCAACTGTCAAAGCTATGGTACCTCGGGACCTACCTTAAAGCCTCCTCAAGAAAGAAAAACTTCTGCCTGTCGAAACTTAGCAATGACATCGCCATTGCCAACATAAAAAAAAATCTCACTCGAATAAAAGCACAGATTATAAAGATTGTACTTTATTGTACTCGAGTACAGTACAAATACTGACTGGTAATACTTACTCAAGGAAATGCCTCCAACTCTCCTCGACTCCACCTCTGTTAAGTATTGAGTCGAGGAGACTTCGAGGATCGTCTTGGAATACGGGTGTTAGTCACTCCATCGCATGAGCGATCATCCGCAAGCTCTATCTTCCCCTCTATCTTTTCCTCTTGTGATAACGTCTCATATGCTATTATCAACCCATTATGTACCCACTGAGGGGCACGGGTCTCTTTACTAAGGAAGGCATAGGCCGTACTCTACCACGAGGGCCAAGTCCGGATTGGTGGATGCTTATAAGACTAGTGGCTGGTCTTACTGTCAAAATCAAGAAATTATCTTAACGACTGCCATCTATCGACAGCAGCCCGCACCAACTGCTTAACGTGTCTTCGAGTTCGAGCACGGAAACGCTCGGAAAAATTTCACTAACGTTAGTCAAAGACGGTCACCCATCCATGCACTGAATGCGCCCTGTGTTGTTTAACCTTTGTGATCGTTTGAGATCGCTCAGGCAGCCGGGGCTACGAGCGATTCAACGTCTCATATGAACAAATTAAACTGTTTTAATACTAAAAAGAGTGTAGTCACCTAGCACAGGCATTACATGCTTAAAGGTGACTCCATTTATTCGAACAACGGTACATCGCGTGCGCCTCCCGCTAGTGCACGTCGTCAGTCTTTACTAGTCCACTGCTAGACATAGCCCTCCCCTAAAGAGCCCCACGATGTGCTATCATAGGGTGTAATGTCCATAATTCCCACGCTGGGCATGCGGGTTGGGGATCGCAGTTCGGTGGAATTGTACTGCAGGGGGCGCTGCTGCCCACCCCACGGTTTGTGTCCCTCAGTCGCCTTTTACGACATCCGCGGGAAGAATTGGGTTGGTGCTATTCTCTAGGCCGACACCACACCGCTAGTGCACACGTACATCATACCTGTTCACATCTTCTTCTTCTTCAGGCTATATTAGTCCACTGCTGGATATAGCCCTCCCCTAACGAGCGCCATGAGACAGGGCGCTATGGTGCTCTTTAGGGGAGGGCTATGTGCAGCAGTGGACTACATAATAAAGTCTGAAAAACAAGAAGAAAAAGAAGAAAAATGAGCGCCATAGCGCCCCTAATATTTAAATCTTAATTAGCTTAATCACCTCATAGTATTTCTTAGAGATTCGCGATACTCACACACACACATACACACACACACATATATATACGAGTATATATATATGTAATGGCCTCTTGCATCCACTTAATGAGATGATTTATACAGCGTCCAGTGGCGTCTTCACTAACACTACATGGGTGAAGGGACCACTCCGATGCTGTAGAGCCTGGGACATGGTTTTATAGATGGTGTAGGCTTGCCCAGCACCTATACCATCCTGACAGCTTAGTCGGCCTAGCCCACAGAAAAGACTAGTCAATACGGGCGGAGCCAACCAAGCCGCGGGTTTCTTCTCGATGTTTTCCTTCACAGGTAGCGTGTGGTATTTCGACTATAAATTCGCAAATGTACGTAACTTTGAGATTAAACAGAGTCATTGGTACATGCCCGCACTGGGGATCGAACCTGGGGCTCTCGCTTGCGAGTCCTACCTAACTACCCATTGAGCTACCACCGCTTTATTCACACATAGTTATATATTTAACGGGTCTGATCGCGAGTATTTGTTAGGTAAAACGTAATCACATCACAGTTCTATGTGCATTTTGCTTAAATGTAAAGGGCACCTTTCCTCACTCAAACCTGATTTCCTCACTCAAAATGAAGCTAAAAGACTTTTGAAACAACACGGTGTTATAATTAGAAAAAGAAAACATGTATTCAATTAGACGTTATAAAACGTTTTATTATAATCTTAAAATACAGTCACCTTTTATCAAACAAAGTAACCTTACTGCATTTTACATATGCTTTAGAATAATTGTGAGTTTATTACTAACTCTATTCTCGTTTATAAATAACATTAGTAACTCTAGAGTACAGCCTCTATGCATATCAATGCAGACCAAGTATTTGAAACTTCGCCGTGTCTGCTTTTAATATAAATTTCAGTGTATTAATGGGCATTCCATTCACTATCTGGTGACCACCATCGCAGTACTTAATGAACTAAATGGCCAGTCACAAATACTTAAATCGCTGAGGGGTTGTGGTTTAGGACTGAAACTCAGTATAGAGAGTGACAGGAAGTGAATTAGTCATAAAAGTTTTGGCTGCTCCAAACTGCAATCCGGTAAATGCCGTTTCATGAAATTGGAACTTGTTTACCGGCATGGGTAAAATTAGAAGAGTTACAGCTACTAAAATTATGCATTTGGACTCCGAGTGTCGAGTCCCAATTTGACTTTCGTTTCACCATTAGCCGTGATAGCGAACACTTAGAATAGCGAACACTTAGAATTGACTCTTATGTCATTGTAATAAAGTTCAAAACACGAAAAGTTTAACTCGAGTAAAAAAATAATCCGCACCTAACTTGGCACGTGTATAGTCAGACTGTTACCTCTAACTACAGAACTTCCATCCAAAAACACACACCTGCATTACAAAGGGGTAGTCAGAGCCACTTCCTGCGATCTTCACTTACTTGTTTTGCTTCATCAACATAAATTGCAGAATACACGTACACCAGATTTAGCTACATTTTATGTAATAGCCAGTCAGCCAGTCAGCCAGCCAGCAGCCAGCCAGCCAGTTGAAGGAAAAGGCTAATTTCCCTAATAAAATCGTGATGAATCTTCTTTTAGGTTTTTAATTTTCTTCTACAATATAACAGATATGTGTCCTTCAGCCATGTTTTCTTACAAGAGAGCGGTCGGATCGCCCCACCTTACCGACAGATCACTTCGTGGCAAGGCAGATCAAACCAAGCGCAGCCCAGCGGCGAGACACCGAACCACCGAGAGCATTATTGGAAATCATTGTTCGGCATCTCCCCGCTGCGCCACTAGGTGTCGCTAGTGACACTAGTCAGCCTTCCACCCTTCTAGCCAGTCAGCCAGCCAGCCGGCTAGGCAGATAGCTGGACAGCTGGTCAGCCAGTCAGCCATCCAGCCTTCCAGCCTTCCGGCCTTCCAGCCTTCCGGCCTTCCAGCCTTCCGGCCTTCCAGCCTTCCGGCCTTCCAGCCTTCCGGCCTTCCAGCCTTCCCGCCTTCCAGCCTTCCGGCCTTCCAGCCTTCCGGCCTTCCAGCCTTCCAGCCCCCCGGCCTTCCAGCCCTCCGGCCTTCCAGCCCTCCAGCCATCCAGACCTCCAGCCTTCCAGCCCTCCAGCCTTCCAGCCCTCCAGCCTTCCAGCCTTCCAGCCCTCCAGCCTTCCAGCCTTCCAGCCCTCCAGCCTTCCAGCCTTCCAGCCTTTCAGTCTTCCAGCCAGCCAATCAGTCAATCAGTCTAATCAATCAATGATAATGGAACCCATTACTTCACTTTATAATCAAACAAATTACCGATAGACCTCCGTGGCACCAAACTTACTACTGAAAAGTAAGTCACTTGAAGTATGGATCTAGAACAATAAAATTAAACAAATTCCCCTCCCATTCGGACCATAAAAACAAACGGCAAATCCCGTTAATTGAATAGAAGAAAGGCTACCCTGTCGCACTGATTAAACGTCAACACTAGAGGGCCCAATTCCCGTATTAATTATGGCGCTTTCTTTGTGGGAAAAGGAATCCTGCATTTGCAATTCAAATACCTAACTGCCGTATCTGTGCGGGCTTTGGCTGAAATGGTAACAGCTAGGCTACTAGACTGCAAATACACTTAAACGGCATCAAAAGATCCATCAACTCAACGAAACCTAACCGTTACCTCCAAAAACTGTAACTTTAATCATCATCAACCCATTATGTCCCCACCGTAAAGCACGGGTCACTTCCCTGAGGAAGGTATAGGACATACTCCACCACTAGGGCTCATGTTCGGATTGGTGGAGGCTTGCAAGATTAGTGGCTGGTCTTACTGTCAGAAGTTTTCAAGCCATCCTAAGGCCTCTGACTTACGTATGCCGTTGTACCAATACGATAATTATGTTTGTGCAATAAAGAATTTTAATAGTTATGTCTAAAATATGCTAGGGTTTCGTTTAATACTTGTTTGTTTGTTTGTTTGTTACACTTTATTGCACAAAATATAAAAAGTAAAGCACTTAAATAACAGGGTTAACTTATATTATGAGCAAAGGCGGACTTATTTCTATAGAAATTTCTTCCAGCCAGCCATCATGTTTATATTTTTATACAGACAGCGCTTGTTCACTTATTTTATAATTTAATATTGTATCGTGTTAACATTTACCTGCCTTAATCCCTGTTATAAATTACAACCACAGAGCCGGCAAGTCCTGAAAACCTGGTCACTACTTAGTGGTAACCAACATGTTGAGCTATCTCCTTTTTTAAAAACCTATTTAGAGGCTAAAAATTCCACCCATGACGGGATTCGAACCCGCAACCTCTGGCTATCCGTGCTAGCTCTTTTTCCAACTGAGCCAATGGGCGACTCAGCGGCATCAGTGAAATTTCGAACCTCTTTACAATACTGTCTGTTTTACGTACAGGTAGCGACATCTCTCCTTTTACCAAAATAATTAGACACAGTTTAAAACAAAATGTTGAATCTCCGTTAATGCCATTTCTGTTAATTATTGTGTTTTGGATTTCTTTTCTATTCCAATAAATAATAATTATTATCGAATAGCGCTATCTTGCTTTATTACATCATGAAAAGTGAGATGCCGCTAACCAATAATGAGGTGTAACTTTTATCTTGACCTTATGCTCCCCTAGTAGGGCAAGTGATTGCTTCGAGGGGAAGTTTTAGTTGTAATCAATATGTAGGCTGAAGAAATCCGCAAACAATATGTGTAAACATTACGAGCAGTTTGTTACCAGGTTGTCTGGAAGAAATTCCTTTTACCATAGAGGAATACCAATGTAACAGCATTTTATGAGCCACGACCTCTGTGGCGCAGCGGTAGCGCACATGCCTACCATGCGAGAGGTCCCGTGTCCAACCCCGGGATCTCTCACATCTCGATATTCTAGTTTGGGGCCAGAAGCATTGTATGTATTTGTATGTAAATGTTATGTTATTTACAGAAAATATAGTTTTGTATGAACATGTACATAAATAGAAATTATTAAAAAGCTATTATTACGTAATACAGAGAATATTGTAAAGAGGTTCGAAATTTCACTGATGCCGTGAGTCGCCCATTGGCTCAATTGGTAGAGCGCTGGTACGGATAGCCAGAGGTTGCGGGTTCGAATCCCGGCATGGGTGAAATTTTTAGCCTCTAAATAGGTTTTTAAATTTATTAAAAAGCTTTTAAATTCTTTCAAAATTTATAATTTGTTTTCGTGGCTGTATTCATCTAACCATTCTGAGGTCGCCAGAAACCTTACGCGCCAATGATAGATTTGGGACCCTAAGCCTTTTTGTTTCAATAATGGGGAAGTTGCGTCAAACTTAAATTTAAGTGGCATTTCTTTCATACTATAGAAGTACATAAAAAAAGATAAAAGAAATCAATAAAAAATATCTTTAGGGTGTTCGGAGTCCCTAGAAATACGAAAAATCTAGTTACTCAAATTATAAGAAAAATATTGAGTATCATTTATTTATTGATTTCAAAATGTTTTCTAAAAAGGTTGTGTATGCATGAAAACCTTATTTTACGAGAAAACTCGAATACAGCAGTATTCGAGTAATCTCGTTTTACTTTTATACTGATAAACGCTTCATACATTATTAGGTGTAACATGATTGTAAGTTAAGATGCCATAATTTGCGTCCAATTTGTGTTGCGAGTTACCACGTGACTAGAATGACTTTTCGACAAGTCACATTATTAGTAGTAGATAATCTTGTTTTTTTTCACTCTTTTTTCACTCTTGTTTATCTTTTAATATGGCCTTTTTGCAACCTGAGATTAGATTGGGTACGAACTTTTATTGTACCCATCAGAAAGTAAAACACATAAAAAGTCTTATATGTCAGTGTTTAACTACTTTATCGCTGTCAATCCACCGTGAGCGCGTGGCAATTAAGCCTTTACTATCTCTTTTCGACAGAAAGCCCTGTGCCCTACAGTGGGCCGCTTACAGGGTACACAAAAAATCGCCTCTCCGATTACATCAAAACATTTTTTCAGTGCAAGTTCTCCATTGGCAGGCCCGTTTGATTCCACTGTTTTAATATTTCATTGAACTAAAATAAACTGGGACACGGCTCGCTGGCTTGTGAGCTGACAATTTGCTAACTAATAAATAATTGAAGCTGTGCCGTATTCAACAGCGGTCCTTTAAATTGTTGCCTAATGTTTCCACTATAGGGTGACTTTAAATCTATAATATAAAAATGAATCCCCGAATGTGTTGGTAAGCGCAAATCTCAGCAGCCTAACGGATTTTGGTAATTCTTTTTTTTAATATTTCTTGAAGTACGAAGATGGTTCTTACGGAGGAAAAAATAATTAAAAAAATAACGAATCGACTGTTAGGCAGTACGAAGTTCGCTGGGTCAGCTAGTTTATAATAATAACAACTCCCACATAATACAATCACTTGACCTGCTCCCAAACTATGATACCCTGTACTATGGTAGCCTGGCAAAGACGTGTTATTCATGAAAATATACTCAGACTAAAGCAACCTGTACAAGTGTACGGCGACCTCTAGTGGGAATCAAACCCATGACCTCTGTCTTGGTAGCTGAGCACCTTATCGGCTAGACCAACGAGACAGTCAAATCGCACATTTAAGTCTCCTTCAAGTCTGGTCAGAGGTCACTAATACAAGTTTGAACCGCTCCATTTACTGATCTATCGGCTTGTTGGTTGATGTGAAAATATCTGTCTTATAAAAATGAACATTCAAGTTGTATTGCGATTTACAAGTTCAACATTCACACACAATTTGTGTCCCAAAATTCACAAAGAACATACAAAAATAAGCCATCTTTGAAATACACGTAAAACCCTTTATACGTGATCGCTCTGGTTCTAGGTAGGTTTACTTATTTTGGTCTAAGTCTCCTTTTTTGCTTGAAAGTACAGTCGACATATTGTCTTTTCAAGCAAAACAGGAGCATAATTATGGTCAGACGTCACATATTTTTACCTGACTGTATGTATGTATGTATGTATGTATGTATGTATGTATGTATGTATGTATGTATGTATGTATGTATGTATGTATGTATGTATGTATGTATGTATGTATGTATGTATGTATGTATGTATGTATGTATGTATGTATGTATTTCTGTGTGTATTATTCTACTACTATTATGAATTAGTGACGACGCTCATAAATCGTCAGAATTAACAATTACGTCGGATAGTCAAACTGATTAAGTTTGCCTAATAATCAATCATAATTAAACAATCGTCAATCATATGACTATCACTTGTTTGTTAACCTGTCACTCTGTGATAGGTCACCGGTTTCTCTGCTGTCGTATAAGCGTAAGATAGGTCTTACGCTTATACGACAGCAGTGAAACCGGTTACCAAATGTGCAACCATATGAAGAATAGGATTTACTCGTATCATTGATATTTTTCGTTATTCAGTAACAAAACTGTATTTGTCTCAGTCGCTTAGTGCCTTACCTACTTACTGTATTCCAAACTGAACGCCAGCTTTACATCACAAAGGTAAATACATCTCAGTACCTATCCAAAGTGATGTAAACGAGCTACGGGGCTACGAGGGTCTACGTCGTAGCACTTGCTACGCCACGTAGCGCTACGAAATACAGACTGCGGTGTCGACCGACTTTGCGATTGGTGGCCTACCGTTTAGTACTTCTGACAAATGGTTCGAGGTGCCCGAATAGCCGATGGCGTTGCAATATTGACTGAATATTTTCGCCACGTGAGAGGTGTTTGATGAAAGTACAACTCGAACGTGTTCCTTTCCTTTTGGTTAAATAAATAATTAGACTTGTACTGTATAAAACATTAAACAGGATATTACATAAGAAATAACATGTACAAAGGAGAGCTTCTCTCTGTAAGAGATTTCTTCTAGGAAACCTTTGACAGTACTTGGATAAATAAAAAAAAATACAACATGAAATACTAGTATAGGTCGAGGTTGTCACTAATTGCTGAATATGAGACCGACCATAAGTACAAAGACCGACAGAGTGCTTCCAACAACTTTACCAAAGTAATTTTTAATTTAATAAGTACGAAGTTTTCCTTTTATAAGATGGTCGACTATTACTGGGCAATTTGTGAAGCGTACTTACGCCCGAGCCCAATATCCAATCCCGACAGATTGTTGGCTATCGAAGATTGACAATGCAATCCATTTTGTACGTAAACAGTTCCAATAAGCGATCTATGGATTGCATTTGTGATCGGTGCACGCAACCCATCTGTGGGAGGAAATATCACAGATTAAAGATTGCCCTCTATTCGCAAATGACAGTTCGCGCGTTTCAATAACCTATCTTTCAACATTGACAGTTCTATCGATTGGCGTAAACCACAGAACATAAAAAAAGAGTAGAAGTAGTAAGTGGGCGGTGCCCGCGTGCCTCACATTAGCAATGTATTGCCTATGCGTAGTCGGTGACAGTTTTGTTGACTTCAGTTGCCGTGCGCTTCTAGTAAAGAAAAAATGGTGAAAACTTGATTAAAATGCCTTGTTATGCTGTGTGTCCTTGTGATAAGGCACACTTTTGCTTGCGGGTGAAGACAGAAAAGAAACTAGTCTTGACTTCTTGATTGATTTATTGCAACTGTAACTGTTGACACATGAGGGAGACAAAAGATGAAATAAGAGCAGAGCAGGTAAAACTGCCTATAGCTACACACAGGTAGATTATATTACATGGCTAGGAAATCAATTTTTGAACTAAACATACCGCCCTCCAAAAACAACAGTTTTTTACTTAACTTATGATGATGCTCAAGTTAGACTTTAAAAATAAATTAATAAACCTCTAAAACAAAATAAAACATTGAACATGTAGGTACAAACAAACTAAAAAGCTAATGGTTTTAACTATCATAAGAAACTCTTATCAATCATCCAACATGAAGAAATAAACTTGCTTAGCGACGAAGTGTAGGTAAGATTCCTATTCAATAGAAAACAGCTGTGCTGTTTGTTATTGTTACCTGCAGTGAGCTGCTGAGCGTAAACTATAGATACTTGTAGGTTGTTATGATTGCGTAAACAAGACGCGTCAAGAAATTATTGACTTCATACAAATGAAAAAAAAACCTCTTAACAATCAAAATGAGTTTCTAGATGCAATAGCTTACATACATTAATCAGTACATTTTTTTTTTATATTACTTAGCTACATTAGTAAAGTGGACTGTAAATAACATATAAATATCAAACTCTGCTTATGTATCAAACATCGACTTCTGTACCTCAGTACATAGCATGCCTACTGCTTATATCAAACAATCAGTAACCTATAATAATAATATTGGCCTTTTTGCATCTAGGTACTTAATGAAATGATTACACAGCGTCCAGTGGCATCTTCACTCACACTAGATGGGTGACGGGACCACTCCGACGCTGTAGTGCCTGGGACATGGTTTTATAAATGGTGTAGGCTTATAACTAGTTATAACCTATAGGTTGTAGGTAACCTATAGGGCATGTAAATTAACATGAAACTTTATCTTAATCTAACCTTAACTTAGAACATAGGGACATTGCAAAACAACCTATCTTATCAAAAAAAGAAGAAGTTTGAAGATAGTTGCCTTTAGCCTTAAGTTCACTTGGTACCAATTTAAATTGTTTTAATAATAGTTATAATGCACCCTTGTTATAACAAAAAAAACTCAAATATTACCTTTTTATCTAATATTAATCGATGCTTAAGTAGGAAAATCGTTTTACTCAATGAACATACTTACATAATGTAAACAAAACAACAAAAAATTAGCTGACCCCAGTCGTAACTACCTATTTGGACATTTCCTCCTCAGGTTTTCTAGGTAGCAAAATCAACTTTGACAAAGGCCTCTTGAGGGTGTTATCTCCCTTGCATTGTACTGTTACCACACGGACAAGTTGGTCAGGCCCGGGATGTAACATTATGATTTTTCCTAACAGCCATTTCGCTGGCGGGAGGTCATCTTCTTTAATAATCACAATATCTCCAACACACGGGGACGGCACGCTGTTTTGCCACTTGTGACGTTGCTGCAAAGTGTTGAGATATTCGTTTTTCCATCTCCGCCAAAAATCTTGCGTCCTATTTTGTATAAATTGCCATCTCGACAGCATATTTAAATTCTTCTCTTCGTAATTTATGTCAGGTATATTAATCAATGGCTCTCCTACAAGAAAATGACCCGGGGTAAGCGGGTCCAATGTTTCACTTGTGTTATCAGAGTGACAGATAGGTCGAGAATTTAAGCAAGCTTCTATCTGTGAAAGTAATGTGGACATTTCTTCATATGTCAACTTTGTGGAACCGTTTACTCGAGCTAAATGCTTCTTAACGGACCGGACGCCCGCTTCCCACAAACCACCAAAGTTAGGTGCCTTTGGGGGAATGAAGTGCCAAGTCGTACCGTCATTTGCGAGGAGCTCAGCTACCGCTGACGCCAAATTAGCCTTGCCCTGTGCGAACATAGTCCTCAGTTCCTTATCGGCTCCCACAAAATTGGTTCCGTTGTCGCTCCAAAGATGACAACAGTGACCTCTTCTTGCAACGAATCTCCTAAACGCTGCAATGAAAGCTTGTGACGTCATATCGGATACAGCTTCTAAGTGTATTGCTCGCGTAGACATACAAACAAAAACGCAAATATAGCCTTTCGTTGACTTGTGTCCACGGCCCTTTGATGTTCGCAGCTGTACAGGTCCAGCATAATCTACGCCAGAGTTGAAGAAAGCGCGATTTGGTGTCACTCTGGATGCCGGTAACTGACCCATCAGCTGCTGCTTGGTTTTAGCTTTATCAATGATGCACACCTTACAATTATTTATGTGTTTTTTAACAGCTGACTTGACACCTATCACCCAATACTTGCTACGTATGTACGTTATCATCTGAACTAAACCTCCATGCAACGTTCTTGTGTGGGCTTCATTTATTATCAGCCTGGTAACTTGCTGTTTGCTAGGGATAATAATCGGGTGTTTAGTATTTTCTGGTATGTCGGCATTACCCAGTCGCCCTCCCACCCTCAGCAATCCTTTCTTGTCCAAGAACGGCGTAAGACTCACTAGAGAACTTTTACTCTTAACTTTTCCGGTTTTCTTTAAATTCTCTTTTTCATTTCCGTATATAAGGTCTTGGTAATATTGTATGCATCGTTCTTCAACTTTATTCATCTCTTCAGCAGTTAAATAACTTTCTCTTTCCTGTTTTTTGTTTAAAAATCTCAAACATTGTGCTAAAACTCTTTTCATTCTGGACATGGATGAAAATCTTTCCCAAACAGGTTTTTCTTCTACAATTATATTGAACGATTTCTTCACCTCTAAATCTGTTTGAGGAATAGAACTCTTTGTGAGATCTATTTGTATATTTTTCAACCACTCAGGCCCAGACCACCATAGCTCGTTGTTCGCCAACTCGCTCGGCTTCACGCCTCTTGATGCAAGATCAGCAGGATTGTCAACTGACTGCACATGGTTCCATCTCTGGTTGTCTATCAACTGCGTTATTTCTGAGACGCGATTGCCAACAAATACTTGCCATCGACTTGGCTGGGATTGTAACCAAGACAGAACAACCATTGAATCTGTCCAAGCAAATACTTGATTCATAGAAATGTCCCATAAACCTGATATTTCGTGTAACAGCCTTGCCATTAACACCGCAGCACAGAGTTCTAATCTCGGTATCGTCAGTTGTTTCAGAGGTGCAACCTTTGTCTTAGAGGCTACCATTGTGACATGGGCAACATCATCTTCATCTACTACTCTGATGTACACTACACCTGCATACGCAACCGATGAGGCATCTGCAAAACCGTGAAGCTGCACCTCTTTGCATTTGGATGTTGTTTTTATCCAGCGCGGGACTTCAATTGTTTGCAACTCTTGAAGTTCTTGGCGATAGCCAAGCCATTCTTCTATCAGCTCTGAAGTTAGTTCGTCATCCCAGCCGAGACTGCAAAGCCACAGTTTCTGTATCATGATTTTGGATGTAATTACTACTGGAGAGAGCCAACCGAAAGGGTCAAACAGACTGGCTACATCAGATAAGATAATCCTTTTCGTTACAGGTTTTCTGGTTTCCGGTAAGTCAACAGTGACCTTGAAAGTGTCATCTTTCCTATCCCAGGTAAGTCCGAGTATCTTTATAACCTTATCTAATTTTATTTCCATTTTTTCCACAGGTTCCGGGATGTCTTCGCCTCCTTGTAAGCTCTTTAACAGATCTTCTGAGTTGCTGGACCACTTCTGCATTTGGAATCCACCTGCCTTCAACAGATTGTTAACCTCATCACATACTTGTTTTATTTCAGATAAATCTTCGTGCCCTGTCATCAGATCATCCATGTAGAACGAATTCTTCACTACGGCTGCTCCACGAGGGTATGATGCAGCTTCGTCATCAGCGAGTTGATTTAGAGTTCGTACTGCTAGGTACGGTGCTGCTGCTGTCCCGAACGTCACAGTAAGTAGTTTGTAACTTTCTAACCTTTCAGATGTATCATCGCGCCAAACGATACGCTGTAAATCTGTGTGTTTGTCTGTCATTCTTACTTGGCGGTACATTTTGACAATATCGCCAACAACACAGATTTTGTGAGACCTCCAGCGTGTGATTAACTCTCGAAGATCCGGTTGTAACGTAGGGCCTGTCATCATGGTGTCATTTAAGGAAAGGCCGTTTGATCCCTTGGCTGATGCGTCGAAAACCACTCTTACTTTAGTAGTATCCTTATCCTCTCTCACAACAGCATGATGTGCAAGGTAAATTGCTTCACCTTCATTTTCATTGTTCACCTTCTTCATATGACCCATCTTCAAGTACTCCTGGATAACCTTCTTATACTCCACCTTTAAATCTTCGTGTTTTTCAAACTTTCTTTCCAGCTGCTTAAATCTAGTGGTGGCTTGGTGCTTAGTTTCTCCGCACGCTTTTCTCGTCTCTTCAATCTCCTGCCTCAAAGGTAAGTGTACTACATATCTTCCAGTTGCTTCTCTCTTTGTTGTATTTATGTAGTGTTCTTCACATTCTTCTTCTTCCCTTGTCCTTACCTTCTTGGTGGTATAATCTTCGGTTTCTATTTCCCAGAATTTTCTCAAAAGGTTGTTGTCTTCTTCTACTAGCCTGGTAACATGAAAACTTATTAGGTGCTGTGAATTGGTAGGCGTTGAGCACAGTTCCCCTGATAAAATCCAACCCAGGTGTGTGTGTTGAGCGATTACATCGCCCGGCCCTCTCAATAATCCTGAGTCTATGATTTTGCAAAAAACATCAGCCCCGAGAAGGATATCAATCCGACCCGGCACATTAAAACTGGGATCAGCCAACTTCATATCTCTAAGTTGAGGCCAGTCATAACCTCTAATTTCTCTTGCAGGCAACCTACGAGTCAACGACTTCAACACATAAGCATTCACATCAATAGAGAAATAATTTTCATGCCTCGACTTAATTTGTAATCCTACCAAGTGATTAATAAAAACTTTACCTTCACCAACACCAGAGACCTCGCCGCTGATTTGAGTCTTCTTCAAACCCAATAACTCAACTGCCCGCGCAGTTACGAACGAAATCTCGGAGCCCTGATCTATCAAAGCACGGAAGACGTGTGTTTGTCCAGTTCTTGAAGTCACGTCTACCAGTGCTGTCGCTAAAAGGATGTTTTGACCAGGTTGTTCTTCACTCATCACATGTGCAGTTACCTTGCGAACCTCTTGCTTGTTTGTTGTAGTTTCTCCTGTGAGTGGCCTTTCTTCACCTTCACCTTGTTTCTTGAAATCTCGATGCAATAAGGAGTGATGTCGTCTCTTGCATATTTGACACGAAGTCCTTTGTCTACATTTGAATACGGAGTGATTTGGAATCAGACAGTTAAAGCACAAGTTGTTTTTCTGAACAAAATTGTGCCTATCTTCCACTGGTTGCTTAGCAAATTCTTTACAGTTGTACAGATAATGCTTTTCCCTACAGAAGCTGCAGAAGATGTCTCCGCTAGCGGCACTCGCATGGAATGTTTTTGGCTTAACAGATTTGTATACTTTACTTTCAGGTTCTACCATCTCGAGTGTGCGAAATCGAGTCTCCAGGAAATCTTTCAGTTTTTCAAAACCAGGTAAGTCATCTGAGCCATCAGTGCTTATCAAAGTTTCCCATTGTTTATGTGTTCCAGGATCCAGCTTCGAGATGACCACATAGTTGATTATTGCATCCCACTGTGCTGTAGGTAAGCCAAGGTTTTTCAATGCGTTTAAGCACTCCACAGACGTATCCAACAACTGTTTTAGTCCGCTTCCTGACTCCTGGGTCACCGCTTTCTGGCCAAAAAACTTCTTGAAAATACAGTTTGCTATGTACCTTTTGTTATTATACCGTCTTTTTAGTACAGACCAAGCTTCGGCATAGTTTTCTCCCGTGACGGCAAACTGTCGTAATAAAATCTCTGCGTCTCCTTTCAAAGCACTCTTCAGGTAATGCAATTTCTGTACGTTATCTATAGACTCATTTTTATGTATCAATGCATTAAAAAGGTCGTGAAACGATTGCCATTCTGTGTAGTTACCTCCGAAAGACGGGATGGAAATTCTCGGTAACTTGATATCACTACTTGAAGTACTTGGTTTGTTCTCCTCAATGCGTCGAACCGATTTATCCATGGCCGAAGTTAAACTACTCAATTTGGTTTGCATTTCTCCTCTGTAGGTAAAAAACAACTCTTCAAAATCATCGAAAACATCGTCTACAAAATACGATAATTTTGCTCGATCTTCCTTAGGCATTGCCAAGACGATTTTTTCGTGATTACTCTTGAACTCCTTCCTTCAAGCGTCCAAACTGTCAATTCGGGTTTGTAAATAACCTACTGTTATTCTGTCTCTCGGTGACTTTTTGTAGTTTTCATAAGCCTTATGTATTTGTTCCATCAAATCGTCTTGAAGCAGTATACGCTTTGTCACGTTCTCCATGATGGCGCGATTGTAGGTTAGTTTGAGATGCCGGGTAAATTGCGTCCTTTGCACACGAATTAACCGATTTGAACAGTTCTTTCACTATTAATTACTTGTACTAACACATTGACTTCAAAAATGTTCACTTATTTACACTGATTTGTCCGTATTTCTACTAATAAACTCCAATTACATCGACAAGCAAGCATTCATTTTGTTTTTTCGATAGGTCACGGCACAAATATCCGTGGTCGATGGACCATATGTCCTTGTGATAAGGCACACTTTTGCTTGCGGGTGAAGACAGAAAAGAAACTAGTCTTGACTTCTTGATTGATTTATTGCAACTGTAACTGTTGACACATGAGGGAGACAAAAGATGAAATAAGAGCAGAGCAGGTAAAACTGCCTATAGCTACACACAGGTAGATTATATTACATGGCTAGGAAATCAATTTTTGAACTAAACACTGTGTTAGAGAGCAAAAATAAAAGTTGGGGACCAAAATATACCGATCATGCCGTAACATTTCATCTGTTAGATGTATTTCATTATATTTTTAATTAAATTTGTAATGACATGAACACGGAAACCAATCCGAAAATGAGAAAGTGAAACCACCTTTATTTACTGGTTAATAAAGTTAAATTTTCATCGAAGAAAGTGTACATTCTCTAGAAGTTTCTGTCAATATTTGAATTCTACTCAATTACGGATGGGGGCACACATGATAAAAATCTATCGATAATTTATTGTCTATGACGTAGTAGTCATACATACTTAACGGTACTTAGGTATTGTAAATTCCAATTCGTCTATGTAGGTAATAGTAAATTACACAACTAGGGTAGTAATACAAAGAAAGGCCGAGATCGCAGAAGTTTGCGGCCCGAGCTGTAAGCGAGGGACGTAAATATGCGATCGAGAGCTTTCTTTATTACCTCCCGTGTTGTGTACATCTTTTTATGTCCACACTTGGCCAGAAAGCGGCTTGTTCCGTACGCGCAGCGTGCAGAAAAAGCCACTTTATTGCCAGGTGTGACATAAAATAATTATTGTTATTTTATACCTATTTCCTAAGTGCCTTTTCAAATGCTTCCGGTCGCCGGGCCGGGTAAAGTAGTAATGTATGAGCTCTTGTCGCCGGCTGGTTGTTGTGCATGTGAAAACTGTCATTGGAGCACAGCTAGATCGCGATATAGTTTTTCTTGTGCTGACTGAAAATCAGTGTTGCAGGCCCAGCCTGCAGCAAATGCTGAGTCAGCTACCTGTTTGTGGCTGCGGAGATACAATGCCCTTCTAAATTGTAAATGTTTGTTTTATATCGTATTCTTTGTTATATAATAGTTTTCTTTGTTCTTTCTTTTCTTATTTGTCTGTATTATTTTAATATCGTTATGTGTGTTATGTGTATTGTATATTTGTGGCTTCAAATAAATGTCTCTCTCTCTCTCTCTTCACCAGTTTATAAGTGACTGAAATATCTAAGAAACTATCAAAGTACTTTTAATCAAATAGAACAGAAAACCGTGGCAATGATACAACAACCCTCTCGGAATCAAAACAATTTGGAAGTGAGTTTTCGTTTAGTTTTCCTAAGAAACCGAATACGAAAGTAAAATGGATGGCAGCGATAGGAAGGCAAAATTGGTTCAAAACGACGATGAGCACAATATATTCAGAGCATTTTCATGAACACTTCATAATAACTAAAAAAGGCGGAAGGTGGCACTTATGCAGCAATACCAGAAAAAAATGTGCTTCACTTCCAGGTTAGACTCTTGCGTATAATTGAAATATATTAGTACCATCATCAATAAAATTAGTATAACGTATGAAACATGGCGTACAGATAGACAAAGATCTGAATTGAGTCGTAGAATACATGATATTTCCCGTGTTATATTTTCTAACGCCCGCGAAGCAGCGGGTTAAAGGTAGTTTTAAATAAGAGAACATTTTAAAATATGAAATCTACCAGATTGTTTTCTTTGTGCATCTATTTACCCTATTAGTGTTGAATCTTTATTGCTCAAAAAGATAATGTGAAAAAGATGCATTTTCTACCAGTCAACCCGCAGGCAAAAAAGAAATAGCTAAAAATTCTTCTAAGTACCAGTATTCGTATTCGGCCATTAATGTGTTAAACTGTTTGTACGGGTATAATTTGTCGATAGGTTCTCCCTATCGACAATCTAGAACTCGCATTGTCCCATCCCAAACTGAGAATGTACTTGTTTCTCAATTTTGACCTTTATGTCTTAGTAGGTAAAAGTTCTTTTCGGTCCGACACGGCGCTAGTTCCATCTAGTGTAGAGTAGCGTTACTACAAAATGTCAACCTTAATTTCATCATTGTCATTTGACTTTGATCATTGTTGACATTATAAAAAAGTGCATATTGTAATTGAAACTTTTATGATGTACACCTTTTCGGCATTGAATTTATTTACCAATGGCAGCTCGGCATTCGTAGTGTGCGTTTGGTTTATAAGTATCAGTTTGGTTACACTGGTTTTCGTACTAATATGTCATGTCGCTACTTCTACTCTTTTTTTATGTTCTGTGGCGTAAACACTCGACTCTTGTAATCCGAGGTCGTCGGTCGATTACTGATTGTTGTTTCGAAGATTGCGAGTGTTTTCTTCAAAATAATGGCTTCAGCAGTATTTTTAAGTGATAGTGATTTGGAAATGCTTTCTGAACTTTCGGACTTCAGTGACGATGAAAATGCAATCCGAAGACCCTCAATAAGGTTGTTTTTGACCCACTGCAGTTTTACACAATATATGTAGGAATGAAAACTTGCCTGAACTTCCCTCAGAGGTAGAGCTACCAACAGAAAGCAATGATGGACATCATCATCACATACTTGACAATATTGGTGTTCAAGATGTCGCAAATAGAGATTATCTCATCAATAATTACTTTAGCATATAGACACCAGGCTCTAGGTATTTATGTCTAAGTTCGGGACACCATACTCTCAATACCTAAGAAATATGTATCAAACTTACTCTGCATGCCATTAGTACTACATTTTTAAATACCTACTAACATAGGATAAGAAAAAATATAAGATTTTGTTTTACTTCAATTCTCCTGTGGTAATTAGTGGTAAAATTTAAGTGAAAAATAAATAAAATACCTATTCCAATCACAAAAGTTTTAATTTTTATTGAAAAGTCACAGTTGTTAAGGCTAACAAACAACTAAGGTTGATTACACTACTTTTAAACGCTACTAAAATGGTCATTACAACGGTTACAGCCTTTCTTTCCATCTTCATTTCTTTCATTTTTTAATTTTTCTATTTTCAAAGAAAGTTTTTCTATTGTTAGTTTATGTTCCAACTTCATAAACTCCATCCTGATGTCTATTAGTCCTTTTTTAGATCTATAATATTCTGCTATGGCCTGGTCTCTGTCGGTTTTATTTGTTTTTTAAACTTCTGCATCTTACCTGTGAAAGAAAAAGTAGGAAATTTTAAATCATGTCTTAAGACTTGGTATAAAGGCATGAAGACACAAATACATTTGACTTGAATAGCTGAAACATATTTAACAAGAAAGAGATATCTGTCAGGATCGTGGCAAGTGACAAACCTTGGTCTCTGCCTACCCCTCTGGGATACTGGCGTGAGTTTATGTATGTATATTTAAAATAAAAATAACCATTACCTGATCCAGGTGCTCTGAACATCACTGCCTTAGGTCTATTTGGGGCAGAGTCAATGTGCATTTCGGTGCCCGGCATCAAAACATCCTCAAAATCTAAATTCTTCATATCCAAGATCTTCGACCCACCACCACTATTATTACCACCCACATCGCCTTCACCACTATCACCATCACCAAGATCTATTTGTTCCACTACAGGTAGTGGCACCTCTAGTACCCTGTCACCGCCATAAGGCACATCAAAGCCGCTGGCTGTACTTCCCAGCAGACTAGACACACGGTATAGGATGTCGTCGGGAGGAATATAATCGCCTCGTCCACCTCCCGTCTTTAAAACAAAAGTACACAATGTGAAACGATAATTTAGATATACCAAAGTATTCCATGTATCAATGAAGTGTTTCATTTAAATTCCAACTTATCTGTATGTTGTTGATCTTTATTTTGGTACACCTCTTACGGGCATTCTTTTTGAGGTTTTCCCATTTGAGGCGTAGTTGCTGTGGGGTTCGGCGACAGCTAGTAACTGTTGCATTGAATTTGTCGCTTATACGTTTCCACTCATCATTTTTTAATTTATTATTGGTGGCGTTGGTGCATTTATTATTTATTATTTTACTTTGCTCTACCAACTGCAATAAAGCTTTTGTTTCTTCTTTTGACAGAGGCTTTCCCTTAACCTAAAAAGAAAATATTGATTAGCATGGTTTAAATTTAGGGACGAAGAAACTTCACACAATTTCAAAGTTACTGCATTCTTACCTGTGTAACTTACCAAGTTTGACTCCATTGCGCTGTAGAATTAGATATTATTATAATACTTTGCACTGCCACAAATCGCTGCAATAGCAAGAACAAGCGTCTCTTTCAAGGAAGTAAGATAGTTGTTGTACTTAATGGAATAGAAAGTTTCAAAAGTATTGTTTCGCGGTCTCTCGTTATTCTGTGTGTTCAACATGTCAAATATCAACGTTCCATTTTCCTAGAACCAACTTTTGGGGTTTCAAAATCACGAATAAAAATATTTTATTATTATGATCTTCTGTATTGCAGGAAATATACAAAGTATATTTGGCGACAGATAAACATATGTTTATGCCAAAAAAAAAAAATGCTACCAAGCTACGAGACAAAATTCTCATAACTTAGCTCGGAACATAGTTTTACGCAAAACGGAACCGCCGAGAGAGGACAGATAGCCGGGCAATCCAAGACCAAAAAAAATATTGCGACTGTCTTTTTGGGTATTGGGACGCGGATAGAAGATCGATCTCTGAATAGATAACCATTTAGGATTGGTTTCAATCTTAAACTAAGGATGCGATATTGGGCTCGGGCGTTAGTCGTGATAGTTGTCGTTTTAAATTTTTTATATTATGTGTTAGTGCCTTGATTATTTTCATGTTTTTACTAAACACCGTTTAGCTAGAAGAGGAGTGTCGCTTTATTGTTACAAAAATTGCGCTTTAAACCTGAGGCTTATGAAACAAAAATCCATAAACCAAAAAACAGTTTACTTATATCCACTTACATCCACAGTAGTCCTAAACGCCTAACCCAAGCATATCTCACTAAGGAATAAACGAAAAAAGTCACACCTAATTTCAGTGTACGGGAGGGTACGTAATTAATATTTTTGACTATTTTATACGAGTATAACCGTTTTTATAGCAAAATGGACATGTATATATATTTAAAAACTGCCGGCAGATGAAGATGAAGACAGGGCGCTATGGCGCTCATTAGGAGAGGGCTATGTCCAGCAGTGGACTAACATACAGCCTGAAGAAGAAGAAGTATATATTTACGATAAATTGCAGTTTTGTAGTGCCAATTTTATTTATTTATTGCTGAAAGATGTACAAAATACCCTTAAAGAAATAAGCATTACATTTAAGTCACTATAAGGTGTTTTGTAGACTTTTAGTCCGGATTTACTTACGGGTGTTGTTATATCGCAAAAGTCCGACCAGGTTTCGCTCCGATTCGCAGAGCTTAATCATGGTGAGCAGAGAAACCTGGTCGGACTTTTCCGATATAACAACACCCGTAAGTAAATCCGGACTAAAAGTCTACAATGTGTTGTGCTTACGAAAGTTTTAGTTATAAGGTGTTTGTCAAACCATAGAGCCAAATATATACATATAGCATGACAGTTTCTGAATCGTCTCTAGAAATCCACAGACAGACGAAATGGTCTCAGATGGACAGACATGGTAAAAGAATAAGGTTTCCTTATTGACTACGTAACCCGAAAATGTTCATACTATTTACATTATTAATAGATATTTTGAAGTCGTCCTTCTCTTTGGATCGAAGGTCACTTAACACTCCAATATGTGGTGATCTAACTTTCCCTGCACTTAGTTTGGTTTCAGAGATCACACAAGTAGTACTGGCTTTATATAGCTGACGGAACGTTTGTGGAAATGCAAGGGCAGTAAAATTAAACAAGTCGTTTAACTTATACTTTAGCCCAACATAATAAAGCATTTATTGAACCAAGTGGTAAGCCGGTTAAGTTTCAATTTATTGTATACAGAAAGAACACAATTTTAAAAAAAATTTATATTGTACAAAAAACGTTTATAGTCTTGCTATATAGTTTGTGTCCGGCCGTCTGTCTGACGTAGATATTACTCACGTCAACAAAACGTTAAGAATGGAATGCAAATCCACTGAAAATTACTTTGATACTGTTATTAGTTATTAAAGCACGAATATTAGTCCATATTCAGAACCCTACATTCAGCGCAGCCTAACATGCGCTCGACAAGGGTTTTTTTTTATAGTGACTTTGTTGTGACCGCCTTAAGTAGTGTAGTCCTTAAATATAATGTAAAATACCATAGTAACGTAGACACTTTTCAACCATACTTAACACTACAAGAGAAACAATAAGAATGTACATTACACCACATTTGAAACTTTCGCGACTTGAGCTCATTGTAAGACTATTTTTGGGGCTTAATCGCGTAGTGATGGTAATCGTTTGTGATGGCTGATTGAGGGTAGTCTGAAATTTTATCAGCCAAATATACGAGTGGGAAGCAGCCATCCGTCTTCTCGTGAGCACGACGCCTGTAACGTCGTCGAAACGTCGAGGTAAAATAGCAATAAATTACTACGCGATTAAGCCCTGAAAATATTCTAATAAAGAATGTACATTGTACCATAGGCATATAGACGAAAACTTAGCTTCTATACCTCTATAAGGTAAAGTTAGTTTACTGGGTTCGTTTTAGAATGGCAAGAACCGTGAATGCGTTAGTTGGACTAACAGTGTTTAAGCAATCTGTCTTGATTCCGACTTAATGTGTCTACCTTGTTTGAGGCCACAATACGTTTTGAGGCTAAGTTGGGGCTAAGTGAATAGAGCTTTGGAGTAATGCATTCAACTAGACAAGATGGTGCTATCATTAAATTAATTCGCAAATGCAAATAATTTCCATTCTACACGATACATTCATACCACATTCACAAGCGCTGGTCCTCCATGATAGTATGGTAAAGAGAAAATGGCATCATACATACATGCATACGTAATCTCACGCCTGTACCCCAGAGGGGTAGGCAGAGACCAGAGACTACAGGGACTTACCACAATCCTGACAGATCACTTTCGCTTCATCAACGTTCATAAGTCGTTGCATGCACGCACGCTAGTTCCGGGTACTTTTTATCTTCCCCTTTGCTAATGGCATCACAAACATGCAAATTTGTATTTCTTAATTTATAAATGACTCGCGATGCTCATATATAGTTATAATGAAATGAAATGAAATGAAAAGGTTTTATTCAAAGTAGCACAGAAACTGCGGCTTAACGAACGTATATATTAAATGGGTCTAATTGCGTTCGTGTATTAAGTATACGTCGGTAGCTCCTTCTTACTAAATCGCGTTTATTATATAAACATGAAAAATTAAACAGATTAAGGCTATGTTGTACGCCCTGAATTACTTATAATTGTCCAAATAATGAGTAGAAGGGTGAGTTTACTATTTACCGAGAGATACCAACAATAATTCTATAGCTTTATTTAATGGGACTTAGGAATAAGTCAAACTTGATTTGGAAGTGAACTATATATCAAATATTTAAACAAATTCTCTGGAATTTTCTATTGTATATTCGTACCAATCACAAGACGTTGACAAATAAGACTATTTTTACTAACACCCTCTCTGTCAACGATCGCCGTATTTTTCCAAGAACACGAATAATTGGAGCCAACCTTCCAACTCCACCTTACAAGATGTCTGATATTGGCGCCAACTGTCTATTAGGCAGCCTGGTCCCATCAAAATCATGTAGGGTTACCAGATGATCGTTTGTTGTCTTTAAATTTGATCTCAACAAATGATTTCCACCCAAACACCTCTACGACGACCTCTGTGGCGCAGCGGTAGCGCATCTCCTTACCATGCAAGAGGTCTCGGGTTCGAACCCCGGCTGAGGAAAAAAACCCCAGGTCTTGGATTTTTACATGTTTGTGATGTCGTTGTTTCTGTTTCCACTGACACGGGTATCCTAGTGTAGGGTCAGAAGCAATGTATGTGCCTGTATGTAAATGTTATGTTAAACATATGAAATATGCCGACAGATAAAGTCGTCGACGTCGTCGTCAGGCTATACTAGTCTAGTATAGCTAGTTGGACATAGCCCTCCCCTAAAGAGCGCCACGTTGTGCTATCATAGGGGGTAATGCCCTACAGATAAAGTGTTTCATTTAAAATTCATATATTTTAAAATTTATTTATAATTTTTTTTATATATTTCTGCTGGGGTGGCAGGGAGAGGCTGAGGGCGTAATAACCGAACCGAACCATCCTGCATCGCAGGCCATACTCCACCACGGGGGCCAAGTCCGGGTTGATGGAGGATTGTAAGACAGTGGTGGGCCTTACTGTCACAATAAAATTCCAGAAAATATTTTATCCCTGCCTGAAAATAAATTCAAAAATGTTTTATTAATAAAATAGTGCTTTCTTAAAGAAAAATTGAAATTTATTTTCAGGCCGGGAGAAGCAGTTTTTGCTGACAAATTGCAAGTTCTGAGATTAAGATTTTCTCATCTTGCAACCCTTTCAATCCGGAATGGTTAGTGTAGCTACGCACGCAACAATTAATGAAACAGAAACAAAGTTGCCTTGTCTTAATTCAGATAAGCCAAGGTAAATGTATCATTATTAGGGTAAAGCGTACGTTTTTACAATAAAATCCCAGAAAATATTCTGTCCCTGCTTGAAAATAAATTCAAAATTTTATTCAAAAAAATAGTTTTAGTTAAAAAAAAATAAGTTTATTTTCAGACCGGGAGGAGCAGTTTTTGCTGACAAATTGCAAGTTCCGTGAGTATTCTCATCTTGCAACCCTATCAATCCGGATTGGTTAGTAAGGAACCCTCGCGCAGCCGAGACGTAGATAAATGTAGCTACGTATGCAACGACTAATGAAACAGAAACAAAGTTGCCTATATGTAAATGTAAATATATCATTATTAGGGCAAAGTGTACGTTTTAACAATAAAATCCAGAAAATATTCTATCCCTCCCCGATAATAAATGTGTTAAAAGTAGCACCTTTTTATTGAAAATTTTTAATTTATTTTCAGCCGGCCATTTTCAGTTGTTTTTGCTGACAAATTGCAAGTTCTGAGATTAAGATTTTCTCATCTTGCAACCCTATCAATCCGGAATGGTTAGTGAGAAACCCCCGCGCAGCCGAGACGTGGATAAATGTAGCTACGACATTCAATCGGGGAGCCAGTCAGCGTCCATCTTAGGCTGGGGTACAATAATCGAGGGAGATTTTTGACGAGATAATAATTTTAATAACAGACTTGTTCTTTTAATAAGATAACAAAACATTTACATACAAGCACGTACATTGCTTTTGGTCTCACTGTGCGTATAAGCGAAGCCGTTACCGTCAATTACTTGTATCATTGTAAATCTCAATTTGACAGTGCTCTTACGAATAAACATAGTTGGAGTCGGACAAGTTTTTTTTTCATAAAGAACTAAAACTGACTCTATCGAGTGACATAGATAGTTGGCGTCGGAATGTTCTCTCGTGTAAGCCAAAAGTGGGTTTGAGAACCCATAAGCGCGTGCGCTGGTCACTGACCAAAAATTTGGCTCAACTGTGCAAATACATTCTCTAAGATTTGCTGGAAGAAAGTTCTTACAGAAATAACATAGCCTTTGGTATAGGTGTATATTGGTATAGGTGGAAACTGATGTATTTGGTTTAAGATGACTTGAGAAAAGCTGGTCAGAGTGGAGTTTTTTTTTCGCTGCCTTTTTCTCCACTACAACACGGCCCGATGGCAGCGACTTACATTGCACATTGATATTCAGCAAACAAAAAGTAAATTCGGAAAATTAGGTTAGTATATTTTAATATCTAACAGTATTAAGCTCGTCTTTGTACACATTAGTTTTTAGTCAAATGAAGAATTTTTAATTAATTCATTCATTCATTCGTCTGTTTATTATTTATTAGATAAGATAATAAATTCATTTATTTAAACATTAATAAATTAATTCAATATATACATTTATTCGTTTACGCCCTTAGTTGGGTATGGTTCACAAAGCCTGAGGATACAAAGTTCTATCCCTCCAAAATAGTCAAGCCTGATGATGACTGACTTCTGCAATATACACCTTATCATACGTATAGTTGGCAATTGATGTATTTCGTTAAAGATGACTTGAGAAAAGATGGTCAGAGTGGCGTTTTGTTAGCCGCTGCCGGTTTCTCCACTATGTTACGGCCCGACGACAGCAGCTTACATTTTACATTGTGGATTCTGCATACAGAATGTAAATAATGTAATTTTTTTACGTTGAAATAAATTGCATAGAATTATAAATAAAATAAAGCACATTTTCCTGGTATATCACTAGCTTAGTCCAAAATCGCTGTGCACTAACTTAAGACAAGCGACAAGTTGCCGATGCACTCAGCGGAACTTCGCCCCGTTACTCGCTGATTAATAACCGACAGACCAAAGACTAGGGTTCGCAGGTTGATATGTTTAGCCGAAAAGTGGTGATTATTCATTGGCTGCAAGCGGAAGTGGGGTCGCAGGAAATAGATGCTTAGAGATTTGAAAGTTGACTTTATTCTCCAGTTTAATTTCTATTGATAAAAACCCGATTCAGTTCAGAGATTCCCTTTGGATAGTATATTTATGAAAAGTCACTTCTTAAAATCTATTATAGAGCTCGACTTTGTTATTTCAAATGTTATGTCATTATGTCCCCACTGCTGGGGCACGGGTCTCTTCCTGCATCGCAGGAAGGTTAGGCCACGGGGACCAAGTCCGGGATCTTTCACGTATTATGCTGCCAATGTAACATGAAATAAGCGACTTCGAGATTCAAGTGGATCAGTCACGTCCGGTTTTGTGTGTGCGGGGATGGAAAATCTCTTTGCTTTAAAATTTACGGTATAAATCTGCGTTAGGACTCATCCGATTCGGTAAATTTTTATTTGGCTATTCGCTACTTCGTTATCAACACTTGTACGTCCCCGCTGCTGGGGCATGGGTCTCTCCCTGCATCGCAGGAAGGTTAGGCCATACTCCACCACGGAGGCCAAGTCCAGGTTGGTGGAGGATTGTAAGACAGTGGCGGGCCTTACTGTCAGAAGTTACCAAGCCGCCCATAAGGCTTCTGACATGGCTTAACGACTCTTCACTACTTGTAAAGGGCTAATTGCCTGTTTCGATATTAATCGAAGATTTATGGAAGGTGTAGAGATGCATTGGCAAAGGGTAAGATAAAACGTAGCTGGCGTACGTGCATGCAACGACTAATGATAGATAAATAAATCATTTATTTAGATTTAGCTTAGAGACACACACAAAGTTGATTACATAAAATTGTTTAGGTACAATCTTTGACGAAATCAGTAGATGAATTCTTAGAATAATTAGTGCTAAGTTTATTTTGACATGCCTGCATAATATTAGTGTGAAGTGTAATGTGATGTGATACCTAATTCAATAAAATTTAATATAATCGGTACAAGTAGAGCCTTATCTTACAAACTCACTCACATGCATCAAGCTCTATGGCCTTTTAGGCCATATTATGTTATTGAATGAATGAATTGACTGCTTCGTTAGTCTAGCCTTTAAGGCGCTTTGTTTTGAGGTTTTGGTTCGATTCCCATCGGCGGCCGCCGTACATTTGTACAAATCGCCTCAGTTTGGATGTGTTTTCGTGTTTTTAATGTCATCCACTGCCTACCATTGCATAGCGTATCCTATTTTGGGACCAGGTCAAGTGATTGTGTAGTGTGAAAGTTATTATTATTATGTAAATGAAGCGAAAGAGAGTAATCAATTATAGCTTTTGGCTAGTAGGGCTGGTAAGGGACGTCCCAGGCGGACATATCGACCAAATAGGATGTATTAGCAAAGGGGAGGATAAAAAGAACCCGGAACTGGCGGGCGTGTATGCAACGACTTATGAACGTTGATTAAGCGAAGGTGATCTGTCAGGATTGTGACAAATGGCAGTCCCTGGTCTCTGCATACCCCTCTGGGATACAGGCGAGAGGCTATGTATGTATGTATGTATGTATGTATGTATGTATGTATGTATGTATGTATGTATGTATGTATGTATGTATGTATGTATGTATGTTTGTATCTATGTATGTATGTATGTATGTATGTATAGCTCTTGGCAGACCCTGGTCTCTACCTCATCCCCGGGATACAGGCGTGACTTTACATAAGTGTGATATTAATTATCGTTGAATTAAGAAAGGGCCTCTCTGCCTTACAATCCTCCCCCAACCCGGACTTGACCCCCGTGGAGGAGTATGGCCTAACCTTCCTGCAATGCTGAAAGGGGCCCCTTGCCTTGCCTACAAGATTGATATCAAGTTCATGAAAAGGCGTGCATCCAAGAAGTTGGAAATGTTTGTGAGAATTTCCAAAACGGAAGCCAATGTTTCTCTATAATAATAATATAATTATTGGCAACCCGAGGAATTCCAGAAGACGCAATTCACCTTATTGTTTCTCAGGTGCAACGATAAAACTTTATTCGTCCGCTTCATGCACTATCAGCGAGTAGAGCCGCTTTGTGTTACAGACATCCCATTGGAATTTCATTTTGGTTAAAGTTTTCTGAAACAGATTCCGCTTACTTAGTTTCAAAGACGTTGCCTGTACGGTTGTTTTATAAACAGTAATGCTATTGTAGTAGTTTTATTGTTAGCGTTTCTATTACAAGATGGGGTGGCTTATTTTTGTTTACTTATTGCCGAAAATGGAAATTATTTATTAAGAAGCATACACCCTGCTGCCCAGTATCAAAACATAGGTAGTATTTCATTCAGACCAAATTGTTTAGGAGAGTAAAAAAACTGGATTGTTGCCTTGTAGGCTTGCCCTAACATAACTACTAGAAACCTAATGAGAGGCTAAAAATTCCACCAATGCCGGGATTCGAACCCGCGACCTCTGGCTATCCGTGCCAGAGCTCTTTCCAACTGAGCTAATGGGCTACTCACCGGCATCAGTGAAATTTTCTGTATTACGTACAGGCAGCGACAGAGAATATTGTAAAAAGGTTCAAAATTTCAATGCCGGTGAGTCGCCCATAAGCTCAGTTGGAAAGAGCGCTGGCACGGATAGAAAGAGGTCGCGGGTTCAAATCCCGGCATGGGTGGAATTTTCAGCCTCTAAATAGGATTTGTCCTTAGCACGGATTATATTGTTAAATTATATTGTTAAATTGATACCGAGCAGCAAAACATTGCGAGAATATAAGTACTTATAATTACATACTACATAAAGTAGATATATTTAAAAATTGACGTACATAAATACCTACAAAATAAATACTTTTAAAACATTTAAGCTACGTACTTAGTTAATGTCGCCCTTAGATTAAGAACAGATAATATAGCTTAATATTATCTGTATTAATTTTGTTGATTTGTTAGTATCACAAATTCTATTACGTTAATCACAATGTGACCAAACACTTCAAGAAAAATAAGAAAAATTAACATCAATATACATGTAAAATTGTGACTAATTTACTGGTTCATGAGCCTTATTGTCAGAAGTTATCAAGCCGCCCATAAGGCCGCTGACATGGCTCAACGACTTTAACACTTAATGGGCTGTAGACAATAACAACATTTTAAGTTATAAAATTGGAAAATTAAATTCAGGACACTTGGAACAGAAAGAACGAACAAAAACGTAACTAATAGTACTTTTAGTAAAAAGAAAGTTATAATTTTTACTTATTTTATAGGTACAGCTTGTGGTAAATTTTTCCAAACGTCTCAGAACAGTTATTCCCGAATAGGGTAAAGCAAATTTAAGCCCTCAGGAAACCCCGGTCGTTTATCATTCAAAATCTCAATATCGCAAAGTTACCTCCATAAATTTAAGTTTAAATCCAAAACTAGGAATCCAAAACACGACCTAGCTACCTCGCATTATAAGTCACTGGGATGACTAGGGTTCTTTGCATATACAGGGTGACTCGAAATTTATTTACTGTTTTTAAAAGCGGACATTTATCTGTGAATAATGCGTGTATGGCATTAGTTTTGAATATACACGGGTAGTCAAAAAATATTAAATTGTTTACCGAGGAGTGAACATTTCTAACTATTTCTGTCCGAGAGTGTATTCAAAGGAAACTCCAAGAATAAAAGTAAAATTTCCTACCGAGTGATACGCGGTACTTTATCCGACACCTATGGATTGCCCCATATAAAAGACAATATTTCTTAGAATAATGAATAAACTATTGAATTATCAATTTAATAAAAAAAAAATGACTTAACAAAACATAACAAATTGCCGCACTTTTTTTTGTCGCAGTGCAGACAAAATATTGCCAGCCAGCTTTCATTAAAAAGCAGGTGGAAATAAAATCCTACCTCTTTTTTCTAATTATTTGGTGTAAAACTTTTTGAGGTTGAAATGGCGAACTTTTAGGCCCGCTTATGAACGAACAATGAGACACTTTCTGACTGGGTATGAAAATATTTTTTCCACAAAATTTCTTCAATTACGCGTAATTCAAAACACAAATAAACTACTTCTTCTAATTACTGTTGTATTTAGAACACTTAGCTCTAAATCAATAAGACGTTCTTAGAGCTTAGAGTACCCCTAGCAATAAGGCAAAAAAGAAATATTGAAAATAAAAAATGGAAAATATTCTTTAAGCAAATGAATCCGGCGGATTTTCTAAGCTACGTTTGCGAAGGCTTTCCTCCAAGTCGTAATTGCGAAAATCGTGAATAAAGATAAGAATCCGCTGTAAACTGAAAATCAACAGTACAGCCCGACTATGCCTAAACAAACCAATCTCGAGAACGAGGATGAGTAACTGAAAATAATTGAAATCTCAACCACAAAGGAAGTGGCAACCCTATTCTGGTTGTCACAGTGTTCAGGATCGTTTCTGCACTAATCTCTATGCGCCGAACAGAATATGATTTTCTATTTTTCTATTATGCAACAATTTTAAAAATGTCGTTTTGATAGTAATACAATTCTGTAATGATTATTATTCTTTACAATGAATTATTGTAGTCGAGACAGTGTTAAAGATTATTATTGCACGATTTTCCAGGCGCAAACAAAATATAGTTTTCTATTTTATAACATGGGAATGTTTAATATCATTTATGACTAAACTAAACCAAATAATTCTAGTAGAGACAGTGTTAAGGAGTGTGCAACGCGGTCATCCACAATCACTTGGTTTTTTACATTTAAACGCGATTGCGAGTATATAAATTATATATATATATATATATATATATATATATATATATATATATATATATATATATATATATATATATATATATATATATATATATATATATATATATTCGTCGTTGAAGTATCTTACGATAGCGCCATCTCTTGCATCTCATTTTAAAAATCATAGAGTGGACGTATATAGATTGCATTATTTAAAAACAACTTAAAGTCACTAGCTTGTCATCAGGTAGTTGACATACAAATATCATCCTGTCTGCGGACGTAGTGATGATGTGCACTTTGACGTGGGATTTTTTACACATAACTTTTGTTTAAAAACTTATTTAGAGGCTAAAAATTTCACCCATGCCGGGATTTGAACCCGCAACGACTGCCTATCCGTGCCAGCGCTCTACCAATTGAGCCAATGGGCGACTCAACGGCATCACTGAAGTTTCGAACCTCTTTACACTATTCTCTGTATTACGTACAGGCAGCGACATCTGGCTTAAGCAAATTGCATCACTTACAGCCCCGACTACCTACTTTGCAGTTAGGTTTTATATCGGAATGATATCACTGTACCCACATGATTATACTATTTTTATTTTTAATGCACTAACCCGTGCTAAGGACAAATTTAAAAACATATTTAGAGTCTAAAAATTTCACCCATGCCGGGATTCGAACCCGCAACCTCTGGCTATCCATGCCAGCGCTCTACCAATTGAGCCAATGGGCGACTAATAGGTTTTTAAATTTGTCCTTAGCACGGATTAGCGCATTAAAAATAAAAATATTATAACTTTTGTTGCCAAGGAAACTCTGACATCTTTCACAACAATACTTACAAAACCGGCAGTCAGAATTTACAAACGTAAGTACCACACAGAATAAGGCCGCATTAGCAATGCAGATCTCAACATTTTCATCTACAATCAACGTAAAGAAAATTAATTCAATAGGCCACAGTTTAAAGAATGTTTCGGAATTCTCATTCAAAGCCCGTTTATTATTTTAATGCTACTGAATTTATCATTGGGGTGTTGTTGAGATGCTAATGGGTTTATGATTTTATTGATGGATAGGCTTTTCGGTTATTTAAATTAATGTTTCATTATATTGTTTTACAAATCATGATAAGGTCGACTTAAATAATTTATTATTAGGGCCGAGTTTCGTAAAACTACAAGTCTGTTAGCTTTTAGGATATACCTCGGCTACTATCGGATAGAATTGGATATATTCGTGTAATAGAAATATCAGAACTAATATGACACATAACTTAACGTAACTTTGTTGCCTGTTTTGGCTTGGACTAACAACAGCAGTGAGACGTTTTAAACGAATGATATTAAAAAAATATTTGTTTGTACATGCGCTTCTAAAATAAATATTTAAAAAAGCTACGAAACTCTCCAGGCAAGAGTTTGACTCACACTTTTTTGGTTTTTGGAACTTTTGTCTGGTTTATAAGCCGTTGAGTGGTGGCCTTGAAATTAAATAAAAGCTTCTTTTGTCCGATCAAAATCAGAAAAAATCTACTAATGAGCAGTCATCAGTACATTGTAACGGCTGAGTTTGCAACAAAATCTTTGTACTCTGTACTTTTTGTATAGTCTGTAAATGTTGCATGTGAAGACTGACAGAATATGCGAAATCATTATCTTTATTCTCTATAATATAAAAAAGAATCGCTGAATGTGTTAGTAAGCGCAAATCTCGTGAGCAGTTGAACCAATATCGCTAATTCTTTTTTGGACTATTCCTTGAATATGGTGGTTCTTACGGAAAGAAAAATTAAAGAATCTACTGTTAGGCGGTACGAACTTCGCTAAGTCAGCTAGTATAATATAAAAATGAATCGCTGAATCTGTTGGTAAGCGCAAATCTCGAGAGCAGCTGAACCTATTTCGCTAATTCTTTTTTTAGACTCTTCCTTGAATATGGTGGTTCCTACGGAGAGAAAAATAAAAAAAAATTAAAGAATCGACTGTTAGACGGTACGAAGTTCGCTGCGTCAGCTAGTCTATAATATAAAAATGAATGTTCTTACATACGGAGAGAAAAAAAAACTAAGGAATCGATGGCAGACGGTAAGAAATTCGCTAGGTCAGCTAGTTTATAATAAAGAAGCGGTGGAGCGGTGTAGAACGCTGGCTACTCAATCGAGAGGTCGTGTGTTCAAACCCCGGCATATACAATGACTTTGTTGACAATGACAAGTTTTTTAAATTACGTACATTTGTGAAATTATAGTAGCATAATATACCACTCGCTGAAGGTGAAGGAAAACATCGCAAGGAAGCACTGGTGTCTGAAGTATTTACTTAGCTTAGCGTTAGCTTCGTACAGTGGTTCAACTATGAGGCTAAGTGCGGAAATCTCAGGTCGAACCAAATAGACCTAACAATTTTTTAAGTTTTTTCTAGCAAATTCTTATAGCTATAGGCCTGGATCAAAGGATATACGCATAATCAATAATCTTTACTGGAGACAAACCGCAAAGGTAAGAGTGGAAGGGGAAGAAACCCAGGCCGTCGAGATACAAAGAGGTGTCCTTCAAGGTTGCATCTTGTCCCCATTGCTCTTCAATGTATACTCCGAGGTAATCATCAAGGAAGCACTTAAAGATGTGGAAGCAGGAGTCGTCGTTAATGGGCGTGTGGTTAACAACCTGCGATACGCGGACGACACTGTCCTGATAGCATCCACCCAAGAAAATCTTCAAATGATTGTAGATAAGGTCTATGAGTGTAGCAGAAGAGTTGGGTTGAACATGAATGCCTCTAAGACGAAATTCATGGTGGTTTCTTTGAGTGGGGCCCAACAACTGGTGGATTTACAAATCGGAGCGAATATCGTAGAAAATTTCGACAAGTACAAATATCTCGAATCATGGCTGACATCGTCATGGGAAAGCGATACTGAAATACGAGTGCGTATCGAAATTGCCCGAGCTTCATTTATGACGTTGAGTAAAATACTGTGCTTTCGGCAACTCTCTATCAAACTCCGCAATAAGATCCTGCATTGTTATGTATGGCCTGTCGTTCTTTACGGATGCGAGTCATGGACCGTAAAGAAAGAACTCAAAAAAAGACTCGTGGCTTTCGAGATGTGGTGCTACCGACGAATGCTCCGGATCAGCTGGACCGAAAATGTCACCAACGTTGAGGCCCTTAGACGGATGGACACGAAGGTGGATCTTATCCGCACCATCAAGCAGCGGAAAGTAGCTTACTTAGGCCATGTGCTGCGATGCAGTAAATACCAATTACTGCAGACTATTTTGATGGGCAAGCTGGAAGGAAAGAGAAGGCCGGGCAGGAGAAAGATGTCATGGTTGTGCAACATGAAGGAGTGAACCGGTGTTAAAACTGCGGAGGAGCTGTTCAGAATTGCACTGAACAGAGATCGCTGTAAAGAGCTGACTGCCAACCTCCATTAATGGAGAGGCACTTTAAGAAGAAGAAGAAGCAAATTCTTCGTGTTCTTCTTATTTAGGCTATATTATGTAGTCCACTGCTCAGCTAGACATAGCCCTCCCCTAATGAGCGCCATAGCACCCTGTCTTTAGCTTGCCGCATCCAGCATCTGCCAGCAGTTTTTCGCAGATCGTAATCCCACCTGGTCGGAGGGCGTCCTACACTACGTCCTACACTACTTTCTACACTAGCAAATTAAATGAATTTAGTTGAATTGTAACATGCAAAAGCCTTCCGACAGTCGTAGCATGCATGCCTACAACCTATATATATAGACGACCTCATGGCGTACGTTTAGCGTATCTTCCTACCTTGCAAGAGGTCCCGGGTTCGAACTCCGCCTGGGGACAAAAAAACCCAGGTCTTGGATGTTTACATTTTTGTGATGTCGTGGTTTCTAGTTCGCACAACACACGGTATCCTAGTGTGGGGCCAGAAGCAATGTATGTGCCTGTATGTAAATGTTATTTTATAGCCGACTGTGACTATGCTGTTTTGAAACAGTTATTTTCCCCGTCCCACTTAGTTCAGTTTTTAGCTCACATTCGATATCGCAATGCCATTTCAGCGTTGTTCATTCATTCAGATGATATACGGCTCGGATACTGGTCAGATTAAAAAAAATCCCGCTAGGTAAGCAAGTAAACAAGCGTGTTTTTTGAAACAAGCCAAATAGACATTTGTTTATTGCGCTAGCAAATGTTATGGATAACACACACCCACATGATTTTCCGGTCTCAATAAAGCGCTCCCCTTCCTCAGCTGTCTTTAAAAGCAAGGTTAAGGAGTTTTATCTGACCCTTTCCATTTTTCTCCATATATGTACACAATATTGTATTTATTTCCTCATCGCGTAGATTGTTATTATAATCCATTTTTGTAACTTTATCATAACTAGGTATATATGTAACTGTTTATGTTGGTATATTGTTATTTATATAAGTAGCGTATATTCATATATGCACTGACTACCCGTCTCTTATTTCCTTCAGCAACTTTCCGTTGTAAGGTTGTCTGGAAGAAATTACTTTTAGCAATAAGGCCACCAATTGTACTTTGTATCTTTACATGTTTTATAATATGTGTTCTAGTGTATTATAATAAAGAATATTCTTATCTTACCCACAAACACACGTAAACATATACACACCTACACATAAATTCACGCCTGTCCCCCAGAAGTGTAGGCAGAGGCCAGGGACTGCCACTTGCTACGATCCTGATAGATCTCTTTCGCTTAATCGGCATCTATTAGTCGTTGCATGCACGCTAGTTTCAGAGACCTTTTAGTATTTCATAACGATTCGCGATACTCATACATAGTTACATATTAGATGGCTCTTATTGCGATTATTTATTGGACGTTTTATCTTTTATCATTTATTTAGTTTTAGATTTATTTATTTACAGAGTTCTTGTAACATAACAGTGAACACCAAATCGTTTATCGAACACACCCCCTATTTGGTCAAAATATGTCTGTCTAAGACGCCTACCACCTCTTCCACCCACATTCAGCCATCCACATATTCGGGTGATTCGTTGTGAAATATTTTATTACTTACCAATGACTGGCATAAAGTTTGCTATGAATACTTTACCACAGAAGACAAACAAATAATTTCGTCACAGATAACAAAGTACTATTAAGACTTCACAATATTTCACAGGTTAACTAAAGATAAGGTAATAAGTGAATTTGAATTCGGCCCGTGGCAAAGCAACAATTTGCATCCAGTACGCGTAGTCTATAGTACCCCACGCCAATTCCATTTCCACCGCGAACTAATAAAATAAATTGGGGGTCCCAGCGGGCCCCACCGGGCTCCCACTTATCCGAAACCCCGAAAGCGCAAGGCTATCCAGTAAATTGGTAGAATAATTCATTTTTCCGTGCCATGGCACACCAAAGCGAACAACACCGACGCCTGAGGCTGAAATCTAAAAAAGAATACGTAGAAAGACTATCTATTAGACTGTTTCGTGACGTCATATGACGTCGTTGTTATTGAAAAATGTACATACATACATACATAGAGACAAGCTCACGCTCTGTATCCCAGAGGGGTATCCAGAGACCAGGGACTGCCAATTGCCACGATCCTGACAGATCACCTTCGCTTCATCAACGTTCATAAGTTGTTGCATGCACGCACGCCGGTTCCGGGTTCCTACTTTTTATATTGCGAAATGTCACAGACCAAAAAAAAATTAATTAGAAAGATAGCAAGACAATACCATAATCCGTATCTAATCAGGTTCAAGTTATAATATCTTACACTTAATTTTAGCATAAAGTTTTCTTTTAATTTAGATGAAAAGACGAAAATCATGGTTTTTTGATATAATTAATATTTTACAATATTAAAGTCGATAAGCAAGCGTTAGTTGGACTCAAAAAATCTGAGGTATCAACGTGATATCTACCTTTTTGTCCTCGTTGTCAAATGTGATAAATAAATATCACTGTTTCGAAGAGTGTACTAGTTGTTTCATTAGTGATTTTATTTAGAAACTGCAAATACTCGTACGTCGTAAACGATAAAATTGACTTAACGTGATAGGCGTGATGAAATTGTCAAATAATCAAAGATTTAACGATATTATGGGAAAGTACATTTTTATATGTAGCCTCGATTGTGACCCAAAGTCCTCCCTTTTTGCCATACACTCATCCCTGTTCATAGGAAAGTGCATATTAAAAGGACTTAAAACACTGATTTATCTTTTAAAAAAAATGAGAATACCAGTATGAGGAAAATTGTAAATAAATGTAATAAACGAGCATAAATCCGTATAAAAACAGTTTTAATTATGTCTACTGCTCGTGTTAACTTAGAAAATACAATACCAGAATATTCAATAAAATAAAAGATTATAATACTTCTTTCAGACATTTTGACTGAATTGGCAATCACACCGCGTAACGTCACGCTTGTTTAATATTGGCAAATACTTCACCTGTGCTTTGACATCTGATTATTTACCAGGCCGTGACGTCAGATTCGACGCCATGACACTGCGAGCTGTTTCCCCACAGATTTAAAGTAATTTTAGACAAATGGCTTTACCTTCGTAAAATTTTAGTTTATTACTGTTTTTTTGTAAACAATAAATATGTCATGCCTATTATAACTGTGATATTGATAAATTGCATGTCAGATTTTGTCTGGTTATCATAGCACAGGGTATCCTACTTTGGGACCAAAACAACTGATTGTTTTTTGTGGTTTGGCACGATGACTGTAAAACAGAAGGTCTCGGGTTCGATCCCCAGCCGGGTCAAACTAGGGAACGAACTGTTCTAGCTTGTCTCGGGTCTTGGAAATTATCTATATATTTATTTTAACACCTATAACACAAGTCCTTTAGTTGTACTAAGTATAGAGCTAACGAGATCTGCGTGATATGTCCATAAATATTTATTATTTATTATTATTCGATCGATTTCAACCCATGTATGTCCCCACTGCTAGGGCATGGGTCTCTTCCTGCATCGTAGGAAGGTTAGGCCATAATCCACCACTGGGGCCAAGTCCGGGTTGGAGGAGGATTGTAAGACAGTGGCGGGCCTTACTGTCAGAAGTTATCAAGCCGCCCATAAGGCCTCTGACATGGCTTAAAGACTGCCATTACATGACAGCCGGCACCCACGGCTTAACGTGCCTTGCGAAGCACGGAATTGCTCGGAAAAATGCCACTAGCGGTAGTAACGCGACGGTCACCCATCCCGCACCTGACCGCGCCCTTTGTTGCTTAACTCGAGTGATTGATTCCAATCACGCGGTTTGACTAGGCCACGAACGCGTCTTATTTATTATTATTTATAATTGTGTTGTGTCGAAAAAGCTGGTTGATAAGTTATAGAACGAAAACTTTCGTAAGCACCACATATTATGTATTTGCATTCGAATAAGTCAGTTGACTTAGTTGCCTTAGTAGTCGAATAAGTGAATCTGGATTCAAATCAATAAATAAGTTGATGTTAGATATATAGGTAGATAGAATGTATAATCGCAGTCGATAAGCTACATTAGAGACCTTTGGGCGGCTTGACAACTTCTGACAATAAGACCCGCCACTGTCTTACGATCCTCCGCCAACTCGGACTTGGCCCCCGTGGTGGAGTATGGCCTAACCTTCTTGCGATGCAGGAAGAGACCCGTGCTCCAGCAGTGGGGACATACAAGGGTTGATATCGAAGATAGAAAATACCATATTGAACATTAAAATGGAAATTACACAGATATTTCTTAACCTAAATGTACAAACGGAAGGTCACTAAACAGTTGTTGTAATTATTTTTATTAGACCTTTCGTTTATAACTTAAGTTTCTTGTGCGCAATAAAGAATATTATTATCTTATTATTCGTAATATTTCTCTGTCATAAGCTCTAACACGAGTAACAAGTCTCTGTCATATCTCTAAATTGAAATAACAACATCAAAGGACTCCTGTACAAGGCGAGCTTACAAAAGTTCACCTCCACCGTATTTCTTTTGTGACGGACGCCCGCGGCCAAATCGCCGATCGGCGGAAAAATCACAACCACACACGGACCCGTGGCTTCCTTTTTTCAGTTGAGCCCGTTGTTTTGAAGGTGGCTAGTTAATAATTGGTCCGCTCGTCGAGAGCGGATTATAAAAGTGTTTTCGGGAGCAGAAAATAGTTCAGCT
The DNA here is from genome assembly GCA_934045075.1 of Yponomeuta sedellus. Lineage (NCBI taxonomy): Eukaryota > Metazoa > Arthropoda > Insecta > Lepidoptera > Yponomeutidae > Yponomeuta > Yponomeuta sedellus. The sequence goes on from OW203737.1 coordinate 5,468,116, forward strand.
CCGTGCGAACTAGAGTGAACGTTTTTATTTTGAGTCTGTTTTTAGAAAGGAACTTTCTATCCATCCATCCATCCGTCCGTCAGTCCGTCCGTCCGTCCGTCCGTCCGTCCGTCCGTCCGTCCGTCCGTCCGTCCGTCCGTCCGTCCGTCCGTCCGTCCGTCCGTCCGTCCGTCCGTCCGTCCGTCCGTCCGTCCGTCCGTCCGTCCATCCATCCATCCATCCATCCATCCATCCATCCATCCATCCATCCATCCATCCATCCATCCATCCATCCATCCATCCATCCATCCATCCATCCGTCCATCCATCCATCCATCCATCCATCCATCCATCCATACATCCATCCATCCATCCATTTGTGTCTAGTTACTAGCTAAACCCGGAAATGTTGTTTTGACCTATCATTCTTCCATTTATTCATTCATCATCACTATTTGTTTATTAACAATATTATTTCCTATTTATATAAGTCACAATACAAACGTTACCACTTTTGTTGCCGCTGTACCAGCGGATTAATCTGGATGCTTGATTAGCAAGGCTTTGATAGTAAGTTTAATTCTATTATTATTGGTTGCAAATCAAATAAAAAAGGTCACAGTAGTATGATATTTTTTAAAAACCTACTTAGAGGGCAAAAATTCCACCCATTCGAACCCGCGACCTCTGGCTATCCGTGCCAGCGCTCTTTCCAACTGAGCTAATGGGCGGCTCACCGGCATCAGTGAAATTTCGAACCTCTTTACAATATTCTCTGTGTTACGTACTGACAGCAACTTAGCACGGGTTAGTGCATTCAAAAAAATATTAATAGTATGATACTATTAAATAAAAAAACTACTGGAAAACTCCTTGACACTCACTCATTGTATGAGATTTCTGTCTGTAGTATGTTAGTTAGTAATATCGATATCAACCCTTGTATGACCCCACTGCTGAGGCACGGGTGTCTTTCTGCATCGCAGGAAGGTTAGGACATACTCTACCACGGGGGCCAAGTCCATGTCGGTGAAGGATCGTAAAACAGTGGCGGGTTTTACTGTCAGAAGTTGTCAAGCCGCCCATAAGGTCTCTGACATGGCTTAAGGACTGCGATTGTATAACGGGTTAGCGTGACTTGCAAAGCACGGAAGCGCTCGAAAAAAGTGACACTAGCGGTAGTCACGAGACGGTCACCCATCCTGTACCTGGCCACGCCTGTTGTTGCTTGACTCAAGTTATTGATTCCAATCGCTTGGTTCGGCTAGGCCACGAGCGCTTCTAGTAAGATATATTATGCAAGCCTCTTTCAACCTATTTTAATTTTGTATTTCCACGTCCAGAGAATTTCGTAGCATTTGCAGAATGATGAGGACGCTTCGATGATAATTTATGTTTGAGTTTAGTTTCGTTAAAAGTCCTTGATTGACGAAACAAATATATATTGCGAATGTGAAAGGAAGGGCTGGTAAGGGACGTCCCTGGCGGACATAAATTGACCAAATAGGGGATGAATTAGGAAAGGGGAAGATAAAAAGTACCCGGTGCGTGCATGCAACGACTTATGAACGTTGATGAAGCGAAGGTTATCTGTCCGGATCGTGGCAGGTGGCAGTCCCTGATCTCTGCCTACTCCTCTGGTATACAGGCGTGAGGTTATGTATCTATGTGACAGTCTCAATAGATGCCATTTTTAATTGCTAATCACATAACCGTGGCTTTCAACCCACCCAGATTTCAGCCTGTATAGACACGATACATACAGGGTGTGTCGTTTACTCACTGCTTGTGACAGTATTGAGTTAAGCCAATCTATCAATGTTGCACGAAGCGACGAGATTTGTTGCGGACAAGGTGTCTGGCTGAAGCTATTAGTCAACATTGCTGGCTGTCACTTAGGGGATGTGTGCCTTAGAATACAGCGGTACCGTTGTCTCATATTACAATGTAAAATACTTCTTCAATACACTTGCTCTTAAAGTGGCTCTATGGTCACCGCAATCCGCTATTTGACTCTCTCTTCTAAGTAAGTTTTAAATGGTAAATATCGCTTCCATTAGACCAAAACATATTTTAGTATATTTTTTGAGGACCTAAAAGCAACAAAACAATGTATTTCAAAACTTCGTTTTGCTAAACAGGCAAAAACGCGGTCAGCCATTTCTGTCTATGGTTTGAAGACCTGAAGACTTGTAAACAAATTATGTTAATTAACATCTGTGAGCATAGTGAAATAACAACAACGAAACCATGCTTTCATCGAGTTTACATGCAAAATATAGCAATAATCATTATTGCATTGTTCGAGAATGCAAAAACATGTCAAGATCACTTTGATGTAAGACCTATGATAATTAATGTCCACTGGCTCTGGCTGATAAATGTTTTTTTTACATACCAAAGATGCTTTCAATATGGCGGATAGCGTTTTCACCGTTCCGAATTAAAAGCGGAAAATATTTTTTTAATTTTAAAATTTTGCAGCCATCCTACATATTTACTTAGCAAAGTCAGTATATTTCAGTTTCTTACGGAAATATTCATTTATTGCGTCAAATTTGATACGAATCAAGTAGCGGATTAGGCAGCAAATGACACCCATAATCAAACTGTGACTTTTTTATTGCTATAACTCACTAGTGAGTTAGGATTTTTTTTAAATTTTTTTTTGAGTTGCTTTGTTCTTAAAAAAGTTTTTTTCAAAAAAAAGATCGTGTTCAATAGAACAAATAAGTTAATGTTCCTATTGCTTACTCATTTCATGCAACTTCTTATTTAAATAGATAATTTTAACTCGTACGTGTTTAATAAATAAAACTTTTACTCAAATATAACTTTTGTTTTCTCTGTGATAAAAGAAAACTTTAAATCCCCCATTTTGTACTTGGTAGAATAGGTGTAAATCCTAGGCCTATTGACGGCCTCGGTGGCGCAGCGGTTTGGCACGCTGACTGTAAAACCGAAGGTCTCGGGTTCGATCCCCAGCCGGGTCAAACTAGGAAATGAACTTTTCTAGTTTGTCTCGGGTCTTGGATGTTATCTATGTATTTATTGTATTAAATCTATCGTCGAGTTAGCACCTATAACACAAGTCATTCAGTTGTACTTAGTTTAGGGCTAACGAGATCTGTGTAATACCTATGTCCATGAATATTTATTATTATTATGCGAGGAAAATAAAAAAAAATCTCATCCCATTAGTCTGTGGCCGATCGTAATGCGCGCGCATAGGAAAACTGATTAGTTTTTCCCACCATAGCGAAACATTTTTCACAACTCGTTTTCACTATTGAAATTATAGTTATCTATTAATGGAATGGCTGGAATGTTGTATGAAAATCCATTTCTGTCCTTATAGCGTTTATTTTTTTAGCAACGAACATAAAAAAAATACAAAGGTTAAATCTCAAAAAGGTTTTATATCAAATAATTAGAAAAAAGAGGTGAGAGTTTTTTTTGTACCCTATTTTCAATGATCTTTTTTAGGATGCTGGCAACCTTTTTCTGTAACACGAAAAGAAAACAAGCGTGGAAATTAATTTGTTTTATTTTGTTACATTTTATTTTTTCTAAATTCATAATTTAACAGTACGCTTAGAAGCGTAGTTGTATGAAATATTGTCTTTTATTGTCCCTGTAGGTGTAGTATTAAGCACTATGTATCAGGTGAAAGGCTATTTCTGTTCGGGAGTAATAGTAGGCCCAAGCTTACTACTCTCACTTATGAGATTCGAGAATAATTTTCTCCCTTCTTTGTACAATGTACTGATATGCTTATTACGTTGTTTGGTAAAATAATTTTTGAGGTAATATTAAGGAAGGCCCTTTACTAGTGAATATACTTTATTCCACACGAAACATGTTACAGGACATTACATAAGAAATAACATGTACAAAGGCGAGCTTATCTCTGAAAGAGATTTCTTCCAGCAAACCTTAGAGATTTGCAGAAGCAGTAAAAAGCGGGTCTCAATACTCAATACTTTATTGCAGCCATAAGTTTGGTAACATCTTATATAATATAACAGATAATGTGTAACGGACCCTGTCGGGCACAGCAAAAGCCTTACAACCAAAATCTTATAGCTAATGTGGTATCCAGTACCTACGAACTATTTAATTTAATTTCCACAATTATATCTTAAAAACTAGGTATCTTATAATTGCATAAAATATTATTTTACTATACATGTTATTAAATTTATACGTGTTCAAAATATACTACATGAATATTGAATAACCTACCTAACTATGAAAGAAATAAATAAATACTGTAGACTTTTAGTCCAGATCTACTTACGGGTGTTGTAATATCGGAAGAGTCCGACCAGATTTCGCTCCGATTCGCAGAGCTTAACCATGGTGAGCAGAGACGGAGCTCGCGTCGTCAGTTGCTCGTCTCACACTGTGTGTGTGACTAAAAGTCTACAATGTGTTGTGCTTACGAAAGTTTTAATTCTTAAATAAAAACACAAATATATAGATCAATTTTATAACAGACACAGATAATGCTCGTTCAACCGCTTCTTAAATGTACCAACAGTGGGACTAGCGCACATCTTTTGGGGCAGCGCGTTCCACAGCCTGACCGAATGCACCGTGAAGAGTCACCGTAACCGCCACTATGAGCAGGGATTTTAAGAAGGTGAGAGTTTTTTCTAATTAACACGAGCACTAGACATAATTAAAATTATTTTTATACGGATTTCACTCGTTTATTATAGTTTTACAATTTTCTGATGTTTCGGCACTTTTACAGGTGATAAACGAGTGATAAACGAGTAATAAACGCGTGAAATCCGTTTAAAAACAGTTTTAATTAAGGTGAGAGTTGGCAGATCTTATTGGCCTTTCCCCAGAGTGTAGGTACTAAAACCTATCACTGAGGAAGGCGGGGGATGAGGAATTGATAAGTATTAGTTTTCAGTTGGTATTATAACAATAGATAGATGGATAGATACACAGGCAGATAGAGAACACTTTATTGTACATGAAAAAGGAAATTACACAGATATTTATTAACCTAAGAGTACAGACGGCGGCCTTATCACCAAGCTTATTGCTTAGCGATAGCGGAACATCTGCTTGAATCAGAATCAAACCACTGGATAGAATTACACAAATCATCGGTACTTTCCAACGATCGCCATTATTATAGCCGAATTGTGCGTGAAGCGGTTGAAATTAAGAAGCACAAAATTTTTAATCGGGAATGTGGTTTCAAACTGTCGCAAACGTGGGATCCGGTCATCAAGATGTGTTCGAGTGGAAAAAAGTCGCATGGCTTATCGTCCGACATTGTCAGTGTAGTGTGTCGCAACCCTAATAGTGCTATGTGATGGCTGATTGAGGGTAGTCTGAAACCTCATCAGCCGAAGATGCGAACGGGTGCCAGCCATCAGTCTTCTCGTGACCACGATGGCTGTAACGTCGTCGAAACGTCGAGGTAAAATAGCAATAAATTACTACGCGATTAAGCCCCGAAAATATTCTAACTAAGCTTATTGTATTGACAGCGGCGGTTGCCCAGTGGGTAGAACTATGAAATCGGAAACGGGGGACCCAGGTTCGATACCCAGTGCCGGCATGTACCGTACCGTTATGTACATTTGTAAAGTTATAGTAGCAATACGACTCGCGTATGGAAGGAAAACATCGTGAGGAAACCTGATTATCTGGGGTGTTCAATTACCTCAGCGCTATAAATTGCCAATCCGCAATTTAAAGGTGGGCTCGCGTGATTAAGCCCATACTCTCTCCCTTTCTCTCACACTGAGGTATGTGAATACCTCAGACACTCAGGTTTCCTCACGATGATTTCTTTCGCGCTCTTTAAAGATAATATGATAAGATACCTCGGTGGCGCAGCGGTTTGGCACGCTGGCTGTAAAATCGAAGGTCTCGGGTTCGATCCCCGGTCGGGTCAAACTAGGAAACGAACTTTTCTAGCTTGTCTCAGGCCTTGGATGTTATGTATGTATTTATCGTATTAAATCTACCGTCGAGTTAGCACCTGTAACACAAGTCATTTACTTGTACTCAGTATAGGGCTAACGAGACCTGTGTAATATGTCCATGAATATTTATTTATTTGATATGAGTATTGAAAAATATATTTTACTTTCTCTCCTAGGAGACTAATTCAGTACCTCGGTTTAATAATCTAGCTAATTGCTTTTAGCATACAGACGTTGACAAGGTAGACGATTTGGGGACGAATTGAGAATTCTCGAAATTGTATTCGGTATTTCTAGGGCAATTCTCCCTTTGACATTAACTTTGTCCGGAAGTTTTCTAATATTGTTTAGCAACTCAATAAACTGTCACGGAGTTTTAAAAATAAGAAACAAATTAGTGGAGTTTAAAAACCTATTTAGAGGCAAAAAATTTGACCCATGCCTGGATTCGAACCCGCAACCTCTGGCTATCCGTACCAGCGCTCTACCAATTGAGCCAATGGGCGACTCACGGCATCAGTGAAAATTCGAACCTCTTTACAATATTCTCTGTATTACGTACAGGCAGCGACATTTGACTTAAGCAAATTGCATTACTTACAGCCCCGACCACCTACTTTGCAGTTAGGTTTTAACATCGGAACGATATCACTGTACCCACATGATTACACTATTTTTATTTTTAATGCACTAACCCGTGCTAAGGAACAAATTTAAAAACCTATTTAGAGGCTAAAAATTTCACCCATGCCGGGATTCGAACCCGCAACCTCTGGCTATCCGTACCAGCGCTCTACCAATTGAGCCAATGGGCGACTCACGGCATCAGTGAAAATTCGAACCTCTTTACAATATTCTCTGTATTACGTACAGGCAGCGACATCTGTCGACGACGACGACGTGACGAATTGGCGACGTGAGTCGCCCATCGGCTCAATTGGTAAAGCGCTGGTACGGATAGCCAGAGGTTGCGGGTTCGAATCCCGGCATGGGTGAAATTTTTAGCCTCTAAATAGGTTTTTAAATTTGTTCCTTAGCACGGGTTAGTGCATTAAAAATAAAAATAGTGTAATCATGTGGGTACAGTGATATCGTTCCGATGTTAAAACCTAACTGCAAAGTAGGTGGTCGGGGCTGTAAGTAATGCAATTTGCTTAAGTCAGATGTCGCTGCCTGTACGTAACACAGAGAATATTGTAAAGAGGTTCGAATTTTCACTGATGCCGTGAGTCGACCATTGGCTCAATTGGTAGAGCGCTGGTACGGATAGCCAGAGGTTGCGGGTTCGAATCCCGGCATGGGTGAAATTTTTAGCCTCTAAATAGGTTTTTAAATTTGTTCCTTAGCACGGGTTAGTGCATTAAAAATAAAATTAGTGTAATCATGTGGGTACAGTGATATCGTTCCGATGTTAAAACCTAACTGCAAAGTAGGTGGTCGGGGCTGTAAGTAATGCAATTTGCTTAAGTCAGATGTCGCTGCCTGTACGTAATACAGAGAATATTGTAAAGAGGTTCGAATTTTCACTGATGCCGTGAGTCGCCCATTGGCTCAATTGGTAGAGCGCTGTTACGGATAGCCAGAGGTTGCGGGTTCGAATCCCGGCATGGGTGAAATTTTTAGCCTCTAAATAGGTTTTTAAATTTGTTCCTTAGCACGGGTTAGTGCATTAAAAATAAAAATAGTGTAATCATGTGGGTACAGTGATATCGTTCCGATGTTAAAACCTAACTGCAAAGTAGGTGGTCGGGGCTGTAAGTAATGCAATTTGCTTAAGTCAGATGTCGCTGCCTGTACGTAATACAGAGAATATTGTAAAGAGGTTCGAATTTTCACTGATGCCGTGAGTCGCCCATTGGCTCAATTGGTAGAGCGCTGGTACGGATAGCCAGAGGTTGCGGGTTCGAATCCCGGCATGGGTGAAATTTTTAGCCTCTAAATAGGTTTTTAAATTTGTTCCTTAGCACGGGTTAGTGCATTAAAAATAAAAATAGTGTAATCATGTGGGTACAGTGATATCGTTCTGATGTTAAAACCTAACTGCAAAGTAGGTGGTCGGGGCTGTAAGTAATGCAATTTGCTTAAGTCAGATGTCGCTGCCTGTACGTAATACAGAGAATATTGTAAAGAGGTTCGAATTTTCACTGATGCCGTGAGTCGCCCATTGGCTCAATTGGTAGAGCGCTGGTACGGATAGCCAGAGGTTGCGGGTTCGAATCCCGGCATGGGTGAAATTTTTAGCCTCTAAATAGGTTTTTAAATTTGTTCCTTAGCACGGGTTAGTGCATTAAAAATAAAAATAGTGAAATTAGTGGAGTTTTACGCTGAAGGCCATTTTACAATATTTATTTATTTGATTTTATTACAGTAAACAAATCAATAAATCAAATCAATTTAATTAAACAGAATTAACATTTTTCTTGCTGAATGTCAATGTACAATATAAAATGCAAGCCGCTGCCTTCGGGCCGTAGTGGACAAAAAAGCAGCGGAAAAATAACTCCAGTATGATTTTCTTTTCTCAAGTCATCTTAAACCAAATATCAATCCAAAGTTGCCAAATAATTCTACTTTCAGTGGTAATATCTTAGGTGAAAAATATTAAAACACAATTTTATATTAAAATTATGTTTTTTTTTACTTTTCTCACTTATTTGTCACTGTTTGGATTTTTTAGGGTTCCATTGTGACCAAGTGTAATTTACAGTTATGCCACGTCCGGCCATCGGTCCGACTACTGTCTGTCATGCTGCCGCGCTTACGAAGAACGCACTAAGTGCGATTTTTTTTCGAAATTGAGTTAGATACATATTTGAAATCAGAAAAATGAGCTCTATATCTTTCCCATAGAGACCATTACAATATTTTTGTAAATACCCCCTTTTTTAGTTTTTATAATCGCATTAACTTCGAAATCGATTTATATTTACTAACCAAAACCGCATCATCTACAGTTAGTGCAAGCTCGACTTCTATCATGAAGTATCGCGCTAGTTATAATTGCATTAAATTCCAGTTAGTGCGTTTATTGTAAGCAATTAAGTAAAGTGTTATTTAGTACGGTGTTAAGAATGATAGCACCAACATTACATGATGCACTGATGATAAGCAAATAATTACTTCTTTTTCTTGACAAAGAAATTAAACGCATTAAGTATCCGAGATAATGTGTTTGTACTAAGCAAGAGGTGGCTTGAAGGGGGCAAAGCGGGGCAGGGGAATGGTTTCGGGGAGGTGAAACGCCCTGAGTCACGACGTTTTCATGGAGCTGGACTCACGAGCGTAGGAGCAGGATGTGCGCGGTAAGTTTAATTGGAATATTTAAGTTTACTTGGTACATATTTTTCAACTATTTACATCCCCGGCTACTTTAGGGTAACTGAGTAGCCGGTACAATGAGACCAAAATAGGTACTTGTTCTGAATAACCTACCATAATAATGAGTAAGAGCAATATCTATTTATGCAGTATTAGATCAGTTATATCGTTTCTTGGTTGGCAGGTGGGCAATCATGTGATAATAACCTACTTTTGGACTGGGCTCCTTGTTACAAAATGCAATTTATCCTTAGTCCTAGTTTTATTTGCGTCTTAACACTTTCGGATGACACAAATCGGTATGAGAGTTAAAGCTCGAACAAAAGATAGTCATTTTGTATTATGGGGGATAACATTAACTGCTGTACTGACTCAAATTATGATCTATTGGCAGTAGTGTGGACCAACTGTGAGCCATGACGTATGTCATGACGGGTAGGACGCACTGGTTGTATAATTTCGTCTTTAGACTCTGTGGGATTGGCGATGTGAAGAGTCAACGTAGTTTCCCATACGCTGCCCAGCCCAGCTGTATTCTTCTATTGGCCTCTTCCTCGAAGTTGTTTTTACCTAATTGCATGGTTTGTCCAAGGTAAACTACTCCTTAACAACCTGGAGAATACTGCCTTGAACTGCAATTGGCTCCAGATTTACGTGTTCATTGAACATAATCTTGGTTTTATCCAAGTTCATTAGGAGACCAATGCGTTGGGAATCATCAGCTAGGCTACTCAACATATGTTGCAGATCTTTCAGCGTTTCCGCCATGATGACGATATCGTCTGCAAATTGCAAGTGTGAAAGGTACTCACCGCTAATACTAACGCCGTACCCTAGTCCAGCGTCTTAAACATATTCTCCATAGCAGTTGTGAACAATTTGGGGGAAATAACATCCCCTTGTCTCACACCACGATGTATGGGGATAGGTTCAGACTGCCGGTTCTGGATTTGGACGGCCATAGTAGCGGCGTTGTATAGACCTTTTAACACTTGGATGTATCGCCAGTCAACTTGGCATCGCTGCAAAGATTCCAGAACAGACCAGGTTTTGACCGAATCAAAGACCTTTTCAAAGTCCACAAACGCTAAGCACAGGGGCCGATTATACTCTTCGGTCTTCTGTAAAATCTGCCGCACTGTGTGAATGTGATCTATGGTACCGTAACCCGATCGAAAGCTGGCCTGCTCAGGTGGCTTAATACTCGTCGAGTCTCCTCGCAAAACGGTTCATGATGTCTCTTGAAAACAGCTTGTAGACGTGGCTTAAGAGTGAAATGGGTCGGTAGTTCTTCAAAAGGGTTTTATCACCCTGTTTGAAGAACAAAACGACAACACACTTACTCCACGCCTCCGGAGTTCTCCCATCAAAAAGGACAGCATTAAAAATCTTCTGGAGCGCCTTCATTACGGGTTTACCGGACTTCAAGAGCTCAGTTGTAATACCTCTCCAGGAGTTTTTCCATTTTTAAACGGTTTAACAACCATCGCGATTTCGTCTAGGCTGACTTCTGGCAAGTCTTCAGTGTAGTAGCATGTCAATGTAGCTCTGGAATCCTCATTTTCGGGATCAGGCCGAGATGCATGCGCAGCGTACAGCTGGCCGTAGAAGTTTTCAACTTCCGAAAGAACTTCTGGTATGAAGGAAACAACCACTCCGTCCGTGGTGGTCAACTTTGTCAGATGGCTTCTGCCAAGAGATTGAACCAACACTTACCATCCCCGATTTTGCTCGTTCTATTGAACGAGTGTTGGAGCATCGGAGATCGCATCGAACTAGTTTGCCAATTCTTGGTGTGTGGCGTTATTATTTTTATTTATGACGGCTAGCCAGTTCCCTATGGTTTTCGCTACTGTAAGAGCATCATCATTACAACCCCAGGGCAGATCGGATTTTACTTGAGACAGTCACAGTATACCAATATTGTATTTCATAATTCAGGTCAACATGAGCAGGAAAGACCACATCATAGATTTGGCTTTAGGATGCAATAATGACGTTAAAATACCTCATTCAGCAGTTACAGTACCAGAAAACTAGTACTAAGAAATATTTCAGACTGATTATGCTAACGGTAATTTTGATCTCAATATGTGTCATAGATATTAATTAGGTTTAACCTGTAATTAAACAAAAATGGTTGTGTTTAATGGTTTAACCTGACAATAAATAAAAAAAATTGTGTTGTTTTGTGTCTTTTTTAGTGTCTCTTAAACAAATAAAAACTTAGTATGAATATTTTTTTGTTTTTATTAGACTAAAGTTGAATAATCTTCCCATTATTTTGCTTCCTTAGACTTTTACTTGCGTAAATTTTGAGATTTTGCTAAACATAAACGCATTAATCGAAGTAGTTGATGCACTTAATATTAGCATAACTAAACTTACCTGTTAAATGCATTCTATTGAAAAATGCAATAAAATTATTTGCTAAGCATAATTGCATTATGTAGTATAGTTGATGCATTTATGATTAGGTTGAATAGAATTAAACCATAATAATTTGCTAACAAAAAGTAGTTTTTAAAAATTATAAATATAACTATAATATTTGCACAACTATAATAAAAAGCATAGTGTACCTTATACTTAGCTGCTTCTCTAAGTCCAATCTTCACTTCAATAGCTTGCTTAGTTCCAGAGATACAAGTAAAATAAAAACAAAAACTTTAAACGCGTATTTCTCATAATTTGTTAAAACATAGTTAGTGCGGTATTCGTAAGCGCGGCAGCATGGCAGAGACGATAATTGTTAGAAAGCTGAAATGTTGTACTATATATCAATGACGCCGCCGACCAAACGGTGGGAGAAAAACTTTATAAAATATATTGTTGGTATCTTCCTTACACCTATATTAGGGGTGCAATTTTTTATGTCGCCTTTAACATAGGTATGAGTGGATTGGTCGTTAAAAAATATTGTGACAATATGATAATCGTTATCAACCCTTGTATGTTCCCACTGGTGGGGCACGGGTCTCTTCCTGCATCGCAGGAAGGTTAGGCCATACTCCACCACGGGGGCCAAGTCCGGGTTGGTGGAGGATTGTAAGACAGTAGCGGGCCTTACTGTCAGAAGTTCTCAAGCCGCCCATAAGGCCTCTGACATGGCTTAACGACTGCCATTATATGACAGCCGGCACCAGCGGCTGTACGTGCCTTGCGAAGCACGGAAGCGCTCGAAAAAATACCACTAGCGGTAGTCACGGGACGCTCACCCATCCTGCACCTGACCGCGTCTGTTGTTGCTTAACCAAGTGATTGATTCCAATCACTCGGTTCACCTAGGCCACTAGCGTTTCAATATGATAATATTAAGCTTTAATTTAACATTCATTTTTATTACTTCTTTATGATTGTTCTTACCATTGTGGTAATAATACAGAATTATATGATATCAACGTTTTGTACAAGGGTTGATATCGAACCTCTTGTATATATCCCCACTGCTGCGGCGTGGGTCTCTTCCTGCATCGTAGGAAGTATTCCATTCCAAAGCCAAGCCTATTTTTAGCGGAATACATATATAATTTTGTTTTTACATATTCATGGACATATTGCACAGATCTCGCTAGCCCTATACTAAGTACAACTAAATGACTTTTTATAGCTGCTAACTAGACATATCTAAACTAACTGTGTAATTTCCATTTCTATGTACATTAAAGTGTTCTCTATCTACCTATGCTCCTTTTCAGCCGCTTAGACCTTGTCATCCCTGTGCTAAGTCGCGGACAGACATACAGATAGACAGAGAAACTGACATACACAGCGAAACTATAGGTACAAGGCTCCCCTGTGGACTTCGGACCCCTAAAAAGCAGGAAAACTTTGTCAGTGACTCTTATTCATTATTTTCGAGACTAGATCCTAAATTCTAACCGCGGTTTTCGTTCACAAACGGAACCGTACTACCGACACAGCCTGCGGTCTGTTTACGGGTACGCACGCGCCAATTCGGCGCATAATGGGACAAAGAGATTAATTAAACCTTTGTTTGACAAACCGATAGTCATAGTAACTGGAGCTGTAAATTGTTATTTAGAGAACTGTTTGCTGCATAATTATTTAGACGATGACAAGCGTTGTGTAATACTGTAGTCTTCAGTTGCTCAGTCTCTGGTGTGGTCTGGTCTGGCATATAGTCTTGTTTGGTCTGACCTGGTCTGGTCTCGTCTGGTCTGACCTGGTCTAGTATGGTCGTCTCGTTGGGTCTGGTCAGCCATCCTATTACGTAGCATTCCACTCTATCGAGTGAAGCATTTTATCGAGTGAAGCATTTAAATGTATGCATCTGACAGCCATTACAAAAAAGTAAAAATCAACTTTAAAAATCTATTTAGAGGCTAAAAATTTTCACCCATGCCGGGATTTGAACCCACAACCTCTGGCTATCCGTGCCAGCGCTCTACCAATTGAGCCAATGGGCGACTCACCGGCATCAGTGAAATTTTGAACCTCTTTACACTATTCTCTGTATTACGTAGCACGGGTTAGTGCATTAAAAATAAAAATAGTAGGTATAGTAAAAATCAACGTCACGCAACTCAGTGGATACTTACGTAATAATGCCCCTGGTCTGGCCTAGTCTGGTATGTGTATTATTTCTTAATGATTCGCGATACTCATACATAGTTATATGTAAAACGGGTCTAATTGCGACTATTTATTAGGCAAAACTTAATGTAACCTAATATACATACAGGCACATTTATTGCTTCTGGCCCCACACTAGGATACCCTGTGTCGTGGGAACTAGAAACAACGACATCACACAAACATGTAAACATCCAAGACCTGGGGTTTTTTTATCCCCAGCCGGGGTTCAAACCCGGGACCTCTTGCATGGTAAGCAGATGTGGTACCGCTGCGCCACAGAGGTTGTCAACGTAATCACTTTAATTGTCGATTAACAAATAATCGCAATTAAACCCGTTTAATAGATAAACAGTGTGGTATGGTTTGGTTTGGCCTGGACTGGTCTAGTATAGTCTGGTCTGGTCTAGTATGGGCTGGTTTGGTCTGGTCTGGCCTGGTCTAGTATAGTCTAGTTCGGTCTAGTCTACTATATTCTGGTTTGGTCTGGTCTGGCCTAGTTTTGTTTGGTATGATTTATTTAAATTTGATAAACTAAGGGCTCTGACATAGCCTATAACATTACCAAGTTGAAGTGGCAGTGGGCTCATAGAATATGCTGAAGAATCGAAAGGATCTCGAGTCCAGATCACGAGCTGATAAACGCAGGGTATGATGCCCACTATACACGATCGCTACGCCAATGGTCTGAAGCAGATTTCGGCCAACGGCTGGGTGAAAATGGCCGAAGCTTATGTCCAGTCATAGATCAGTATATAAATATTGATTTTGGTAGCGGAATTACTGGCGTAGGTGCGATTTCAGTAATGGAAGAGGATTCTTTGCTATCTATAATATTCTGATGTAATGTTCTGTTCGAATCCCGGCATGTAAGTACCAATGACTTTATTTCCTAAGTTATGAACATTTGTGAAATTAAAGTAGCAATACCACTCGCTAACCGTGAAGGAAAACATCATGAGAAAACCTGAGCACCTGAGGTGTTCTAAGCCCTCAGCGTTTGAAAACCTATCCGCGGTGGGTACGCATTGTAATTTAGCCCACACTCTCTCTTTTAGAGAGAAGGCCTTGCCCTGCAGGATATAGAACGTTTATAGGCTACATCTTCTTTTTCAGGCTAAATTAGTCCACAGCTGTACATAGCCCTCCCCTAATAAGCGCCAAAGCGCAAGTTTATGCCATTATGTGGGTATAGTGCCCATATTCCCCACGCTGGGCAAGCGGGTTGGCTACATAAAGAGAAGTAATTACATAATAGTACATTATGATATAAGTGCGGTAAGTTGAAAATTACAGCCGAGGCGATATTACTAGCCCGAGCCATCGGCGAGGGCTATAAGGAAGCAGAGGCTGTAATTTTCAAAGCGCACGTATGTCATACGACGTTTTATAACATATTTACGAGGAAATTAATAAAACTCTGACTTTGTTATCATCACTACTTGACGACATTTTCAAATAAAAACAATACATCGAAAAAAAAAAGCGCGCGGATTCATTTTTACTTGTCCACAAATAAGCGATGCGCGCGCATCGACTTTTTTTTTAGGCAAAGGTACAAAAACAGCCAGTATTACTAATAAAGTAAATTAATATTTTTGTGTTTTTGTTACAGATAAATGGTTGTAATTTATTGTCAAAATTAATTAAATTAAAGAATTAAATGTTTATTTGTTATATTTTATTTCCCAAAGTTAATTTTATTCATAAAATATTGACCACTTTCTTGACATAAAACCTCTTTGCTAAGATTTTTAAAAGTATCGTTCATTTTTAGACGGCCGGATGGACGGACGGACGGAAAACTTTATTAAAAAAAAACACGTGCCTTTTACATTACATTTTCGCACAAGTTCGTAATAAGATACATTACGATATTGAAATAGGTGTAATTATTTACGAGCAAATATGTTATAAACGCATCTTTCAAGTCTCGTGTAGAAACATGGTTTTACCTTTATTACCTCCTGACAACATGCGCATTTCTACCGCCAGCGCTGTAACGCGTTTGTATTGCGAAAATAACAATGTATTATTTGCGATGTTTTCCTGTTAAACGTACGTCAAAATGTTTTTTCAAAATACACCTTTATTGGGTGGAAAGAGACTAAGTTTGTAGGATGTATCCGAATTGTATCGCTTGGTTCGCGGAGCTTAATTAAATTTCGAATCAAAAACTAGTTTTCGGAGTAAGCTTCAAGACGACCTCGGTGGCGCAGCGGTAGCGCATCTGTCTACCAAACGAGAGGTTCCCGGTTCGGTACCCGGCTGAGACAAAAAAAAACCCAAGTCTTGGGTGTTTACATGTTTGTGATGTGGCTGTTTCTGGTACCCGCAAGACAGGGTATCCTAGTGTGGGACCAGAAGCAATGTATGTGCCAGTATGTAAAAGTTATGCTTAAATATGTTAAAATTATTATGAAGAAATTAGGAGAAGAAAAGGTCTAAAATATTATTAAATACTGTATTTGAAAGATAAATGGAAAAGTTCAAATAGATTGCTTACAAAAATAGATGGCCAGACATGATTGCCTTTTGATGATGAATAACAATTTCCCATCAATTTTCATCCCGCTACTTTCCTTTGATTTTAATGTGATTTTAGTAGGTCCCAATCCACTTAATTAGTACCTACAGAAAACTGGATAAAAACGGAATAAGCAGGTTGGTGACGCCAAAGCTAGCAGATTTAAATTTTAGTGGACTGTATCGCGGAATTAGATAAATATTAGCGTGTCTCGCAAATGAAAACGGAGCAGAAGGGAAAGAGAAGGACTCGTGCACATACCTCAAGTTCTCAGCGGTGATGGCCTGAAGCAGGCAGCGAAGGTCCTGCGGTTTAGCGGTCCAGTTGATGTAATCCAAATTGGCACTTGATCACAAGGGGGCCCCCTGCAGCAGTTTCCTTTAAGGTTCACGTGCGGTAGATTTAGCTTTGGGTATCACCACAATTGAAGGAAAAATAAATACACGGACTAACGTCCTGTAGCGGTGCGGAGCGGCGAAAAAAAGGTGTATTTGGCGGCTTCGTTTAATTTCGTTGACATTCGTGAGTGCGAGGAAGAAGGTGACACTCTGTTCGGCTCTCTTGCCTCTTGCTTTTGGCTATATGTAAATGTGCACGAGGGAAAGGGATGGGAGATGGAAACTGCGAGAAAGTATTGAAATAATTTATAATTTTAAGCGATTGCCAATAGATGGCTTTACTGGTTGGAACGAAAAGACGCGTACGTAGTTGGCGTTACCATACACCCCCCCTTAAAGGGTCACCTTTAAAAACTACCATAATTATAGATAGATCCATTATTTAATAACAATTTACTTGCATACAATGACAGCGAATGCAAGAAATAATGCGAAATTATATGAGATACTAAAATAATACAGCTTCATTAAATGAGTAGATGTGGTCCTATACCTGGTCTACTGAGTTGGGAGAGGACATAAGCGAACGACAGGACGTAGGTAAGACCCCTTAGCCGTCTTCACGGTTGCGACGCGTATTATACCATCCTTCGAAGGATGAACTTCCTCGACAATAGCTAATGGCCAAGCGAGTGGAGGTACATTGTCGGTCATAATAACGACGACAGTGCCAGGTGTAACAGGAAGAGAAGGGGTATTCCACTTCTGTCTAGATTGTAATCCATGTAAATACTCTACTCTCCATCGCTCCCAGAACGACTGAACCAACTTATCTAACAAAGAATGCCTA